>PVKS010000661.1:0-61594 GCA_004027875.1 Aplodontia rufa | reverse complement strand
GTCTGCAATCAGTTGCAAGCAGTCTTGAGTAACTGAAAAGCAAAAATGGACCATTTTAATTACTTGAGTAGAATCAACAAGGGAATGAAGATGAATGTTAACACAAAGCCACAGGTTCAGTTTCCCAGAGAGGCTCCAACACACCTTTCACGTTGCTTGCGTGATATGAGTCTTAAAGTCACTTCATGAAATTGGCCCATCAATTTTAATATATATCCCGGGAATTCCTGACACTTTAAAAAGTGAAATATAGCAAGCTCCATCTGTGGAGCTGAATCTAAGTCGCTTTGAAACAAGGGCTGCACAGGAAGCAAATTCAGTCAAGTTGCTTTTCAAGTCTACCAAACAAACGAAGCAGCTAACTTACCAGATCCGTCTAAAGCAATCTTCTCTTTAGAAAAAAGTAAAAAACACAACCAAAAGCTAGCACTATATAATGATTCACTGCTAATGGAAACACACACACTCTACCTCCGTTTATCCCCACAAGGATCTTACAAACTGAGTATTGGAAACTAAGATTTAGAATGTGTAAATGCCTTTTTCAGGGCCTCGGAGCCAAAGTCAAGTTTTTTTGGCAAAATCTTTTGGACAGAGGAGAGCAAGAGGGAACATTGTTTAGAAATAAAATGTAAGAATTTTGTGAGACTGCCTGGTCATTAAAGCTGCTTGGAAACATCCATTCGCATCCCAAGTTGCATGTGAAGTTTTTCAGATGGCGATCAGAGCAGTAAATAGCGACTTCATTAAATGAAGGGAAAGGCCTTGGGCAATGCTAAGGAAGTACATTTTCTGCTGGTTGTGTAGCAAGTACAAAGAAAAGCAGTAAATACCCGTGAGAAATCTGGTTTTAACTGAAGAAAATACTAGCTTGGACTTTTTACTCTTAAACAAAGCTTACACCTTATAAACACGCGCTTCTCAAAGCGTGAGCTCCACGGAGGGGATGTGGTGGGGGACGCCCACTTTAGCATTAAGTTGGAAATTTCTAACGTTTAAAACTTTGAATAACAGAGTAATAGTTATGTACTACTCTGAGGCTGTTAAACGAAACTCTTAAGGGGTGATCACATTAAAAAGATTGCTAAACTTTCCCTTGGTATTTAGAGATGGAAATATAACATCAAAAACTACAATTGCCTGGGGCTGGAGCGGTGGCTCTGCGGTTACCGTGCTTGCCCAGCATGCACAAGTACACAGGTTCAAACCCCAGCACCCACCTACACAACTAGGTGTTGGAGCAACGAAAGCCATGTGAAAAACTCAATAAAAATTGATTCTGTCTCTCTCTCTCTCTCTCTCTCTCACTGTCCTTCTCTCTTTAAAACAGAACAAAACAAAACAAAACAAAAAAACTACAATTTCCTGCCGGGTAGTGTGGCTCACACCTGTAATCACAGCGACTGGGGAGGCTGAGGCAGGAGAATCCCAAGTTCAAAGCCAGCCTCAGCAACTTAGCAAGACCCTATGCTACTTAGTGAGACCCTGTCTCAAAAATGGGGTGTGCAGCTAATCCCCTCTCCACACCCTTATCCTCGAAAAAACAAAAACTAAAATTTTCTTATACAACTGTGGAAATTCTCTAACTGATATTGTGCTAATCTGATGATTTTGGGGCAGAGCATTTTTGTCTCAGCTGTGGATTCTTTTACTGATCTTGTAGAACACAGGTAGCCACACCTGTGCCTTAGGGAAACGGGATCTTTGGGTGCAGCTCCTGTGGCTGACGCTCGTCTGTGATAATCCTCACAAGCACCACAACTGGCAGCAGAGTCGTGACAAGGGCAGCTTGGGAGTGAGAAAGAGCTCAGCACCCGGGGGTGCTAGGCCGACGCACATGGTACCCGGGGAAGCCGCACCGCACCTCTGCACTGCGCTTACCTGTACATGAACTCCTCTTAATCACTGTTCCCAGGACACTGCACTGGGTTCCGTGAGGAATGCAGTGGCCAACCAGAGACACAGAGCCCTCTTTTCCTTCCCCGCACCCAAGAGAGGAGAATGCTGATGGCAGTCAAAGGCAGCTTCCAAACTTCCCATCTTTCTTTAGTGTATGTGAAAAGCCTGGCACCGGAGTGACGTTAACTGCAGAATAACTCTCCAGCCGGAGTCTTGGAGTTGATGGTGCCAGCGGTATTGCTCCCAACAGTGTCTAGCTGAGTAACAGGGTTCCACAAAGAAGGGCTCTGTGGGGGCTGGAGCGGTGGCTCAGCAGTTACTGTGCTTGCCTGGCATGAGCGAGGACGCGGGTTCAAACCCCAGCACCACCATGTAAACAACGAAATGTCGGAGCAATGAAAGCCACATGAAAAACTAAATAAAATTGATTCTCTCTGTCTCTGTCTCTGTCTCTCACTGTCCCTCTCTTTAAAAAAAGAAGAAGAAGAAGAAGAAGAAGGAGAGCTCCATGAAAGCATGCAGACCCAACCAAGCTGATCAAGGCCTAAGGGACACTAGAATGCAATTCGCCCCTCCTGGACTGTTTCCATCAACCCAGCGGGAGACCGCAGTGTTCTGAATGACTCGTCCACCCTGAGTTCTTTGCTGAGATCTGATGGCTGACTGCAGTGCAGTCCTTGAAGACTCTTTCCACTCACCGTAGGTCTGATCTTATGGATTCGTAGGTGGGCCTTTGGGGAGGTCATGAGCATGAGAAGCACCTGAATGGGAGGAAGGAGTGCACCTCGTGCCCTGCAAGTGCGCAGCAGGAAGGTACCACTATGAAACAGGAAGCAGCGCCTCACCAGACTCAGGGTCTGCAGGTGCCCTCATGGTGGGCTTCCCAGCCTCCTGGACTGTGGCGGCCTCATTTCTGAGGTTGAAAGGCCGCCGGGTCTGCCGTACTTTGTTATAGCAGCCCCCTCAGACTACTGTGGAGACTCAGATAACCTACGATTCAGAAAGAGGTTTATCGAATGAGTGATCCTGTAACACTAAACAGACACGAGAATATCTTCATCTCCAGAGCTCAGCTAAAACTCAGCCACAAGCCACACATTGAAAAAGAGTGCTTTATTCTACTACGTAGCAGCAGAACTCCAAGAGGAGAAAGCGTGCTTTGAAAAGTTTGTTTCAAGAACTGCTGTTCAGAAAAGAAAACAGGGATCTCAAACTCACACTTCAATAAGCAATGGTATTTTTAGTATTTCCCAAAACCACAGACCTTTGAAAATTCATACTTTAAGAGATACAATATTGATAATGATTATAGTATTAACTGTGTTTGGTTTTCAAAAGTCTTTTGACATCTTCCCCTATCCGACAATTTAAGGAAATTATTATAGGTGGTTAAAATAGTTTCTTTTTCAAGCCAAGCATGGTGGTACGTGTCTTGTAATCCCAGTGATTTGGGAAGCTGAGGGAGGAGGATGGTACGTTTGAGGTCAGCCTTGGCAACTTAGCGAGACCCTGTCTCAAAATGAAAAAATTAAAACAAGGACTGAAGGTAGTGGTGGCAAAACCTTGGGTTCAACCTTCAGTAAAACAAAATGTCTTATCTTTCAACTAACTAAGGCAGTAGCATATATGAAAACCATTCAGAAAATAGTTCTCATTATATATTTCTGATGTATGATATAAAGATATGGAAAACCTTACAATCAACCTTAGGATGGTAATTTTTTACAGCATAAGACTTCCTTATAATAATACAAAATACTGTAACAATGACAAAAAATAGTTTCCAAAAGAAAATTCATAAAATAAGAACTTTAAGAACAAATATACTGCTCTTGTTCAGTATTTCATATAAGAAAATCTAACACATTGGACAATTAGAATAGCATTTAAATATTTTCCATGTAGAAAAATTGTTTCCCATTTGAAAAGCCACCCTTTCAAGTGTAATATTCAAATATATTTAATCAGCAAAGGAGATTTGAAAGTTTAGGGAATAGCTAAAATGTAATTTTCTCTGTAGTGTAATCAAACCCTTTCAAACTGGAACCTGCTTCATTCTATCTTATTTCAACAATACTGAGTCTAATGTTACCATGTCCTGCAGTCTTTGGGGCTCCTGAGAACAGCAGCCCCCTCACTTCACCACATTCCCGTAACCTGTACCTTGGGTTCTTTACAGCATCCCCACCCAGCTCCCTCTGGAAGCCTCCTGCAGCCCAGCAGTCTGGCTGGCATGTGCTGCCTGCCCGTCTCCTTCTCTTTCTGCTCTTTTTTCTGTTGTCTTACCCACAACGCCATGTTAAATGAGGCATTTTTGAAAGCCAACCTCTCTCCTCCATTTCTCACACCTGATCTTTAGGTAGATATGTGCATGATGACTGATACAGGAATTTGATGTTTCTTGAATTAGCTTTGAATCAATAATTTGGGGCAAGACCATGATCATCAGGACATACTATCTAAATACCTAAATACTGATCGATTGCTTGCCTGAGTTTCATAAAGAAAATGGGGAAAGCATGGTTTTTGAATAAGTGTTTCCACTGAAATGGGAATACCAGAATTTGGACAGAGAGAGGTGGATCACACAGTTTTGAGAAGCAATTTGCTTTGGGGAGTAAATTATGAAAGCAATAGAAGTTGGTAGAGTTTAGAAAAGACTTTCTAGAGAGCTAAATTGAACAGTATGTACATATCCACTAGAATTTTTTTTAAAGTAAGGATTTTTAGTCTCTAGAGGGATCTTCCTGACACACATGTGCGAGTCTAGGTGCAGCCTGAGTGGCTGCAAGGGGGTGAAAACAGGTCTCAAGTGGGCAGCGTGACACTAGGGCGGTGGGAATCCAGTGCTCTTGTTCAAAGTGTGCATCCATGATGAAGTGCAAAGAGGTCAGAAAGCTGTGATTTTGGAGGATCATTAAAAAATAATAATAAAACAAATTTTTAATTCTGGAGAATTCAGAAGGAATTAGTACTCTAATGGCCCAGAAGAAATAGGAGTAGAGTACTTTTGGGGGGTAAGGAGTAGGCAGTGAATTCAAGGAGTTTATAAAGCAGAAAGAATGACAGCTGATAGGAACAATGAAAAATATTTGAAATAATGGTTTTCTGTATGTGTGTGTGTGTGCGTGTGTACATGTGTGCATGTTGCAAGTTTGCATGAGTGTGCACAAGTGCACGTGTGTGCATGTGTGCAAATTTTCATTTGTGTGTATGTGTGCATGTGTGTATGTCTGTGTGTGCATGTGCGTGCATGTGTGCATGTTTATGTGTGTAGATATGTGCATGTACATGAGCATTTAAGTACAGACAGAATATATTAAGTACAAATTGCTTGTTGTCCTGCAGCCCCTCATAATTCAATTGCACTAAGTGCATCAAGGAATATACAAATTGTAAAATTGTGGCCTTTTGCATTGTCTCATACTTCATTAATTCAATGCTGATAGAACATTTTCACTTTTTATGCTGATTTATGCATAGTCATCACCTGTGTTTTGCTAGGATCTCACTGAGCTATATTAGAATATCTCAGTTTACTAATACCATAGCAGAAAGCACCGAGCATCAATATTTAGCCAGGGAAGAGCAGAAGCTTCAGGACACAAAATGCTACCGATCTGGAGTCAAGGAGGCATAAACAAGACCTGTAAAAAGTTGCCAGCGAAATGCAGCCAGCTCTTAGATCCTCTGCTTCCCTGGGGTGTTTCCACTGGCTGCCACGGTGAGCTTCACACTTGACATTCCCAAGTCGCTTTTCTTCATTTCCCGTGCACACTCACCCCCTGTGCCTGCTCTCTTTTCTCTCTTAGTGAATATGGAACTATTCTGAGTGACCCAAGCGAGAAGCTTGCCTGGTTCCTGCCTTCTCAATCTTGAAATCAACTAATAATCAAGTTCAAATGTTTTGAATTTTTACCTTTTACTCAATTTGGATTGCATCTCTCATTCACCTCTTTCAGCAAATTTCCTGAGCACTTCATTTGTGGCAAGCGGAGAGCTGGAGATAGCAAGGGTAAACCTAATCCCTGCCCCATGGAGTTCAAGTCCAGGGAAGAAACAGGCATTCCTCCACAGCACACAGACAGAATTACAGTCACAACTGCGAGAGACTCAGTACCCAGGCTGGGCACTGAGACAATCAGGAGGGAGGCAGGAGAGAAAACAAGGGGAGAAACTAAGGGGCAGTATCTCCATTCTCACCCTTTCCTGACAATTCTGTAGACAATCACTTTAAGGGCAGAGGAGAGCCAAGCTAGCAGACACTGCAACAGATCAGCACTTACAGCAGCAGCTCGATGTACAATAAATTATGGAATTAACCCACGACTTAAATTAATTTAACCATGATTTAAATTATGGAATCAACCCAGATGCCCCTCACTGAATGAATGGATCCAAAAGCTATTAATAACAGCTATATTGCAGTCTTTGAAGTTAAACGGATGGCAATGGAAGAAATCATGCTGAGTGAAGTTAGCCAAACCCAGAGAGTCAAGGGTCAAATGTTTTCCCTCGTTTGTGGAGGCTGGAGCTAAACCCAGGCTTGGGTGAAAGATTGTCAAACTCACTTAATAGACCCAGCAAAGGCGTAGCAACACGTAATCTAGGAGTACATTAGATATGTAGGGGAGGGGAGAGGGAGGACAGGGAGGGATCTAGGGAGACAATCAACAATGTAGCCCACTCTTTACCCCCTGAGAATCCAAATAATACTTATGCAGTCATTTAATTTTGGAAAATTCACAGTCTAAGCATTTATATCAGTTGTAGGGGTGAAACAGAGAAAAATAAAGAGACTAGGATGTGGATAATGTGGGGGTGACTCTGGTTTAAGACGGAAGGCATATCATATTGTAACTTTATATGCATTTGTAATTGTAGGATAACTCAACTCCTTAATAGAAAAAAATTTAAAACACCAAGTATTTAAATAAAAAAGGTAAATGTTAAAGCGTCTGCCTGTGATATGCCGCTATGCCACTGAAATAAGGCCCGCAGTTCAATTGTGTTCTACTCCTTGTTTCTTTATGTTTGCGCAAGCTGCGCTCCTAAGTCATGCTATGCATCGATGTTGATAACACTGTGAAATATGTTCTGCTCCTCCCTGGAGCTGCTCCATCTGCAAGCCGCTCAGCCTTTCCTGCCCACTGTGGAGGGTAGAGGTGGGAGCCCCAGGAACAGCAGGATGCTGACTCCCTGCTCAACTCAATGTCCCTCTCCCTGCCAACAGCAAAACACACTGTGGTCTCCTTAGCATCCTCCAATTTTTCTCAGATCTGATGCCTTACTTGAGAATCACTCACAGATAGTTTCTGTAATTGAAAAAAGTAGAATTTATATAATCAGTAGATAAAGAACTCAAAGCTTAGTTCTGTCAATTAGTTGTATAACCATGAATTTGACATTGAATACTGAAATATTTTTTCTGCACATTAGGAAAGCAAAACATATTTCAGTGTTATCAACATCAATGCATAGCATGATTTAGGTATGCTTTGTAGTGGATTGTAAAGACAATGCTTACTTCATTGCTATTTTAAGTTTTATGCTAACTTAGTTTAATTCCTCTATCTAAACTTGGCTTGCTGAGAGAAAGGTATGACATGCTCTGGGTTTCCATGCCCAGCACATCCAATCTGAAAAGTAAATGACAGCATAGATCTGCAGAGCCTGGCACTGAAGTTGGCACAGGGGCTTCTCTCCTCTGCACTGTGGCTTCTGGGGTGCCCACTCCAGACATTTGCACAGCAGAGCTGATCCACATATCCTGAGAGAATGCTGTCTCTCTAACTCTTCAGAAATGGGAATGTCCCTAAAAACCCACAAGAAAAAATACAAGTGTCCCAAAGCAGTTCAAGTAGGAGCTGACCTACAAAAGCAACAGTTAAATATTGTTGCTAGTATTATCCCTTCATGTAGGATTATTAATACGAACAACTCATCCCTCAACACTATAGACCTCAACACTACAATACCTATTCACAGCCAGGCACAGTGGTGCACACCTGTAATCCCAGCAGCTTCGAAGGCTGAAACGGGAGGATCATGAGTTCAAAACCAGCCTCAGGAACTTAGCAAGACCCTAAGCAACTTAGCAAGACCCTGTCTCAAAATAAAAATAGCTGGAGATGTGGCTCAGTGGTTAAGTGCCCCAAGATTCAGTACCTGGAATCCCCTAAAACAGCAACAACAAAAAATACATAGTCATGCCTGCAAAAATACAAAGAAGTTGAAGGTACAGAGAAGTATAGATGTTTCAAGGAGAAGGTCGAAAGACTTCCCACAGCTTCCTGACTTAAAGGAGAAAAACTCCGCTCTCCCTTCCTCATTCTCCATACTCCTGGCACTCATGACACTGTCCTAACTTTTTCACTTTTTCTATGTATTTGCCATTTTCTGATATCATAATTTACTCAGTAATTATGTAGAGCATTTATGTTCTTCTTCTCTCTCCACCTCACTACAATGTAAGAATTTCTGGAACAGACTCAATGTCATATTTGGCTGCACTGATGGGCTTGTTTCCTGAATCTTCCCTTTCCCAAAATTTCAGAATTAACAAGAACAGGGTTCAAAGATTTGGTTATCAGGTTGCTCTTTTAAAGACTTTTTTTGAAAACTGAACAGAAGCCAACTCTTGCAACACTGAAAAAAGAAAGAAAGACTCTTCCTATTGATGCAGGGGAGAAGCAACAGGGTACTCAGGGAAGATGCCGGTCAGAGGCCTTTTAATGGCAGCAGCTGTTCTAGGAAGGAGCGCATGCTTGCTGGGCAAGGGGCTCGGATTGGCCTGATTCCGCCAAGTTAGTGATGGAGTTCTGCCTTTCATGCTTCCAACACGCACAGTCCAGCCTCTCCACTGAGCCAGAGATCTAACAAAACCCAGCACACTACAGACCTGTCGGGCAGCTACTCTTCCCCTGAGAACGAGCGGAACTACGGATCAAGAAAGGAGACTCAGAAAATAGCGCCTCACTATTGAACAATTAAATCAGCTTAAGAGTTTATCCTAGGAAACACTTACTTTACAAACTGGGTATTATTTTATGTGCACTATACTTGAAATTCTAACTTTAAAAGATGTTAAATGCTATGTGGTTTCTTGGATTGATCCTGAAACATTAAACACAAATTCATCTGAGGGTGGATCCCCAAAACCCCAATGATGTCTGGAAATCGGTCAGTGGTGCAGTTCAGTGTTGGTTTCTCCCTGTGCTGTGGTGCCATAGTCATGTAAGATGGTGACACTGCCGGCAGATGATGGGAACAAGCACTGCTTCTGCAACTTTTCTGTTAACTTGAAAATCTGAAAAGTTGCTTGCACTCTAAAAAGTTTATAGGAAACTGGAGAAAAATAAACTAACCCAAATCGTACAATAGTTATTTGGAAGATAAAATATGAAGCTCTTTCCATTCTTGTTTATATTTCTTTGGGTAACTCTTGCTTTCATCAATGTTTTACTGTTACAATTGAAGTAACTGTAAAAATGTTATCAATAAAAATGATTAATAAAATCATCAACAAAAATTTTTGTCTGTTATCTAAATATTTCTAATAGTTTTTAAATTTCCTACTGACTAACACGGGAGAAAAAGCAACGATTACTGGATTTACTAAGCAATAACTGTTCAATAGCAACCTATTTGAAAGAATCCACTTTATTGATGAACTCTGAAGGTGCTTATCTTTAGGATTTTACAATGAATAAAATTATAAAACCCAGATAATTAAAACTCCATTTGTACAAAAATTGTATTACGTAGCATTTGCAAATTCAATTGCTTTAGTTATTGTTTTTAATTGGGAGATTGGAAATATCTCCCAACACAATTATGGGCTTAAAAGTGAATTATTGGCTAAGATGAGTTACTTGGGCAATTTTTTTTACCCTGGATTTCCCCACATTTCTGTTTATTACGCTGTAAAAGAATGATCTTTTGAAGTACATTAAGCTTAGTAAAACTTTAATTTGAAACAGAATAATTAAGAAAAACAAAATTCAAGCCAAAGTACAAAGCTTTAAAATTAAGTAAAAGCAGTGTTTGCCCCTTGACAGGACCAGGTGGATGGGCATGTGGGCTGGAAGTCACATCCATCCCTTAACCTACTTCCCTCATAAACTTCCAAAAGAAATGTCAGTGATTCTAAAACGTATGCTGAGCAATCTGAAAGTCAAAGGGGTAGCCCACACTTATTGAGTGTTAAAGAAATCAGAAATACTAGGGAAGAAATAAAAATCAACACGGAGGACAGATTTAACTGTACAGAATCTTCTCAATTCAAAACAAGACTCTCCTGAACAAAGAAACAAGAAAGTCCTGTGTTTCATGCATCTTTCTTGAGAACATAGACATGGATTCTGGACTGGTGCTTCCTCTGCCAAAGCTTAGCATGTGGAACAATGGCATGTGAACATGTGACAGCTATTTTTACCTGTCCCTGAGTGTCTTACCTCGAAACCCTCCACCTTGGGTCTGTGAATGTTAGAACAAGTCTAAGGTAAATCATGATAATAGTGATGATGGCTGCGTCTGGGCTGTGGACATCTGGGTCACTTTTTGTTCACTTTGTTAGAATCCTCTGTTATTCTCCAAACTTGCTACAAATTGCAGGTTATTTGGCACACTCACACATTCTACCAACCTACAATTTGGGGATGTCAAAAACACCAGAACAACACAACCATGTAAAAATATGACAATGGGAGGAAATTTAAAAATACTAATGTAGGGTATCTTGACAAAGTGTGACTCAGGAAGCCATTTAAATCTATCATTCTTTTCTTCTTAAATCAGTAGAAATGAGTCTATGTCCTCTAGAACAGTAAATTTAGAAGCAGGGGATTGGTAGCAGAGAAGATTAAAGACCCTTGAGGAATCCTGACCTTACTAGATATTAAAGCCAATTAAAATCCAAAATCACTCAACAGTTTATGTACAAACTGTTTCAGTTAAATAGAATAATAAAAAATGATAAAAACAAAGTCTCAGATAGATTCAATTATATATGAGGAACTGCATATCATCCAGTAATGTTCCCAAGACAAAGGAGTAAACAAGAATCACTTAATACATGCAGTTGAGGTGGCATTCTGGAAGAGAAAGAAAGGAGGAAGTTAATGCTAGCATAAGATGATTCACCAAAATAAACACCAGAAGGATTATGAGCTAAAACCAAACAAGACACCAAGCAGGAAACAGAGCAAACCAAGAGATCATGAACACATACACTCTAGCATTAGATTTTGGAGAAAATCAAAAGGAACAGATAACCTCATTAATACAGATGCAAGATGTATAAGTTAAAAGAGCAGCCAAATTCTATGAAAATAATTACCCCAAAATGTTGATAAACGGTGTCTCATTAGAAAGAGTTCATTCAAACCATAAAAAGTTAGCACAATGGGAAGTCAGAAATAAACACTGGCAGAAGATCCAGGTAGATGTAGTCAAAATACGTAGAAAGATGCGCTTACTAGTAAATAAGCAACGAGTTAAGATCAATTTGAGATACTGTCTTGAAGACAAAATGCTAGCAGAAACGTGGACAACTTGTGTGGTGCATTTTGTATACACACATTTATGACTCATTTTAGAAACAGTATGGGGATAAGTGGCGAGTCCGTTCTGTTTAGCTCAGAAATTTCACAATACGGAATTTATGTTGAATCTACAATTCCTCAGAAACAAAAGATATGCACAGATATTTATACGTCCCATTGTAGCAAAGAGAGTGAGATGTTCATGTTAAAATTATGTAACAAATGAATTCAGATGTGAGAGTTACTTAGAAATAGGTGAAAGGTTTATTGTAAAAGTGAAAAGAAAGATATAACATAGCCGTATGTGCTGTTATTTCAAATTATGTAGAAAATATGCATGATAAAATACAAAATATAAAAATAAGTGAGATGTTAAATTAATTTTAAAAAAGTGTTTCCTGGTTTTAAAACGTTTAAAACCAATCGTTTCTGACAAATACCCCAAAGATATGCTAATCAGATACAAAAACGGTTATAAGAGACAAAGAAATTTTTATAAATGTGGCACGGAGTTAAAAATAGGTTTTTATCGGAGCACCTCCAGCGCACGTGAAAGGCCCCTGCTCACTCGGGTGTCTCTCTTCTCTTCTGAAGTAAATGAGGACAGCGGGCTGTCGACCCCCGCAGAGGTGCTGGAAAGTTTGGATGAAAGTGTGTGCAGTACCTACCCAGGTGCACACCTGCCTAGCACCTTCCGGGTGCTCAAAGACGTTCTTTAAATGCAATAGAGAAGCAATAGCAATGCAAATACTCCTCTATCACCTTGGAAACGAAGGAGCTGGCACTCTTCTGACTGTACAATTCAATGCAATAGGAGGACCTTGGAGCGCGACAGGAGTCACTAAAGAAGCGGTATTTAGCACGCAAGCATCAATCTCTGAAATCCGCGCGCGGGTGTGCAGGTGGAAAACCATCCTCTTAAAAGAAATAGAAATGAAGCGCGCGCACACGGAGGTGCCTGGAACGCCTTCCTGTCTCTCGCACGCATCGCACTCTCTCCGAGACCGCGCAGACGGCCACTTGGGCAGCACCCAGGAGCTGTCGCCCTTCTGCAGCGGTGGGCGACGCTTCCCACACCGAGTGCACGTGAGCAGGAGCCTCTGGCCTCCTGCGTGCCAACCGCGCAGCACCGACAAGCACCCACACACGAGGGCTACTTGCACCCGCACAGCCCGCTCATTGGAGGACCCGGCGGGTTGTGCCACCTTCTGCAGTCGCCGGCGCGGCAGTGCTCCCAAGCCATCGGGCTTAGATGGCAAAGTTCATAGCCTCCACGTTGGAGGCAGGGAGAGGCTGCGCGCCCTGCCAGCTCGGCCTGCTGGACGCTCTTCTCCGCACCTGTGCGCTCGCAGCCTGCCGCACCTACCTGTCTCTTCCGGCCCCTCCGCCGCACGCCTGTTCCTGCCTCCCGGACTGGAGTGACTTTCTCCCAGAGCTGCTGGTGCAAACAGCCCCTGCGAACAGAGAAGCGGGGTTACTGGCCGGGCGGCGGGGCGGGACGGGGGCGGCGATGCGGGCGCAGGACTCACTTTCAGTCCCGCGGTGGTGGCCGCGGTGGCCGCGGCTCGGGCCTGGGGTGGGGTGGGCGGTGGCGCGCGGTGGCCCTGCAGTTCCGCGCGGAGGCTCTCCAGGTCCGCTTGCAGGGCGGCCACGCGGTACAAGGACACCAGCGTCAGGCCACTGGACAGCAGGGCCAGCAGCAAGGTGGTGGCCAGCAGCTTTGCATCTCTGGAGAATCGGACGGAGGGGCTTTCCTTCTGCAGGAGGAGGGGAACGCACTCCAGTTTCATTGCTTCCCCTTTCTCAAGGCAAGAGGAAAGGCGTGCCTGCTCCAGCTCCATTCCCAGGCTTGCGCTTTGAAGGTTGGGGCCTTTAGAATGAGTGACCACAGGGGATGGATCATTTCCTGTTATCTGTGTGCGTCGAGGTCCCGCATTTACTGCGTTGCAGCCCCGGGCTCTCCCCCTCCGGAGCGCTCTCCTGATTCTCTTCTTTCTCCCCTTGTGCATCTTTGCCCCTCCTGGGCCTGGGCTTTCCTGGCGTTTGCCCTTCTGTGGATTGCTCAATCTGTCTTCCTCATTTCACTTTCAGTTTTTGTAAGAATTTTAATGCCATCTCAAAGCACTCAAGTTCAAGGAGATTTGAGGCCCCCTTAAGCCTACTGAGGGCACTCAGATTGTAAGCTGGTGCTCTGGAAAAAGAAGGCTTAAGATGGAACAAGTTTAAGGCTCTCACGCGCAAGTTTTATGGGAGCATAGGGTTCACTTGGGACCACATGGCTTTTAAGGACAGGGAAAAGGACATTGAAAGCTCCTGCTGGTGTAGTGAAAATGATTAATGGGAAGGTCGGATCAGCCAAGTGCTTTATCACTGAGTTGGATTTAGCTGGAGGGCAATTTAGGAACAGTCCCCAAGGAGGAAATTAATGAAGAATTCTTGAAGGAGGCATGGAAGTCCGCTGGGGAATATTCTTGTTATCTTAACAGTGCAATGAAAGGGATGTGACTTGACTTCCAAATAAATTAGAGTAGATATGAATTTCTTTAAACTTGGGCAATACATTTTTAGGGGAAGATGTGTCATCTTTGTCCTTCCCAGACTATGCTAGTGACCAATTACACCTTCCTTGTGCTCTTGTGACTTTTGAAGCCTCATGTCCCTGCTCAGTCCAAGCCTCCCTGGAGGAGATATAGTTTTATCTCCAGCTCCAGACTCCTCATTCCCACCCTTAACTGCACCCAAGTAGTTAATCTGCAATTCCCACCTTGACCCTGCTTGTCTAATAGGGACACACAACTTCCTGAGTCAAGCCAATCACTAAAGGTGAAAGGGACGTGGTGTGCTGCAGAGAACATTCACTCAGCACCGTCCTGCCTGCTCTTCATGGCTGCTTCTTCACCAGCTCCAGTTTCTGGCTGCTTTGGCCCCAGCACCTAAATATCCATTCATCTTTCCACAAAGTCACTGAGGCCTTAGCAAGGCTGGGTGGGCACTACGCTGCTGTGTTCAGACTACAGAGTGCTATCTCTGTCCATGCCAAATGTCCTTGGAGCCTTAAGAACAAAAAGCCAAGGACTCTAGAAATGGGCTTCCAGGACTCGCATCCTATCCTGCTTCAACCCCAATCCCTCCTTAAGCCACTCATGGAAGGTGTGTGCAATCTAATTCTTCCTCTGCAAAACAGGACCACGACAGGAACTTCCCTGAGGTTTGCAACAAGGCTTACAGGAAGGTGGTAATGAACTGCATTTAAAATACTACCATTTTTTATTCACTACCATTCATTATATTCGAAGGATGAATGAAATATTCTCCCTATTACAGACAGT
Source organism: Aplodontia rufa (assembly GCA_004027875.1). Classification (NCBI taxonomy): domain Eukaryota; kingdom Metazoa; phylum Chordata; class Mammalia; order Rodentia; family Aplodontiidae; genus Aplodontia; species Aplodontia rufa. The sequence continues at coordinate 46,821 of PVKS010000661.1, read as the reverse complement.
GCTGCAGGAGGCATTTTTGAGCAATTGCTGCTGTAAAATCTACAGAGGTTGATCCTGCAAGCACCTTCTGATAAACAGGTACATCTTTATCTACACCAGGTGATCCCAGGTACCCTGTGACAAGTTCCCATTTCCTCGTGTCAGTACCCATTGAGGTGATCAGGCTGTCACTTTTACCTGTTAGGATTATTTTTTCCTCTGTGTTTCTGCAGGTTCCAAGGACCTTTTTAAATGACTTGTCTATAAAGCCCACATGGACTGGGTCCCATCAACAGGTGGACACAAAGTGGCTTGAGTCAAGCCACAGCCTCTTGGTCAGGAGTATGTGGTTGGACGTGGCAAGCTACAGGGCATACTTTCCTCACCTCAGTTGCCTGGTCTTGGTAGCTCCTTCCGGGACCAGCACCAATTTCCTTTTCCCCGGAACAAGCTATTCTCTGACTTCTCAGGTGGGAGTCATGTTTGCTAAACACATGTGCAAGATCTTCTGTGTCAGACATCACACAACACATTCTGTCACTGTCCTTGCTCCAGGTGGATCAGGGTGAGGCACCCTGGACACCCTTGCAATGACAGACAATGACAGATGGGGTTCATATGGGGAGGTCTGAAGCTCTCCAGGCTGACACTGAATAGATGGCACTCGTCCCAGGTGCGTGCTAGTGCTAGTGCTACCTACATACATAGAGAAATCAAGGCTTCAAGCAAAGAGGTGCTCTGAGCATCTTCACTTCCCATCAGGACACCCTGGAGCCCTATTTTCCTGTGCGCCCACGTTCCTCCAACTTGTGACTGGCTGCCTCTCTCCAGGTGCTTCAGTAAAAGCTATTAAGTGGAGTAATTCAGCTGCTTTAGAGAATGACCTCTGCCTTCATTGCTCTGTGGGACAGTGACCTTCATGCCTGACCTCTGCAAGACAGAGTCCCTGGACAGCCTACGTTCAGGCCATTCTGAAAGAAGCACCTGTTGGTTGTTGAATGCCTTGGGTGACATGGCATGAAGGGGCTACTGTGTCTTCCGAGGAAGGTGACCAGGTGGCCTCTCTGACCCAGACAGGCAAGCAGGTACCCATTTGCATGCCCTCCTCTGGGGTCAGACAATTAAATTTTCTCCAAAGACAGAAGTCTAAGTGGCATTTATGGCTCTAGGATTTCTTATTTGATGAAAAAAGGTAAGTTCTTATTCCATAAATCAAAGCTCTGTTTCCTGCAGAGGAAATGGTTTGATGATAATTTAACCGAAATTCTGTTAAACAAAGAGCATATTCGTATTCATTGAACAACACAGCACATGTCTACCAGGGAGGAAAGCCACTGTCCCTGAGCCCCAGACCTGTGTCCACTGTCCACTGTCACCATGTGGCTACTTTCACATTTGTGAAGCTCGGCTCTGTAATGTGGGTAATATATCTAATTTAACAAACCAATTGAGATACCATGGTCTGGGGTTGTCCAAAGTGTCCTATGCCCTCAGGAGTGGGCAGGTAGGAATGAAAAGAATATGTTATGAGTTTATCCAAGGGACAGAAACACAGGACAAAATAGACAGCCAGTCTTTGACAACTTGCTTTTGATTTTGATGGCTTTAAAGACATTTAGGAAGCTGAATTTACGTTTCTGGCTAACAGGACCATGAACAGCTATCAGGGTTGGCAGATCTCTTCCATTCCACTTTTTTTGAGGAAGGGGCATCTCTTATAAGGACTCAGGCCACCCAAGCATGGAAACCACTGCTCTTCTAGATGTGGGGATGGACCTGAAAATACAGCTCAGCTGCTGGTCTGAAAGGTTCAGGCACAGAAAACGGTTTGATACAAGTGATCATATGATTTAGAACAAAAAAAACATTTGTGAAAGAGATTGCAGGCGGTGGCTATTATAGTTTTAGCTAAACTTGACTGAGAAGCCTTTGTGTTAATCATTCTGCATGGTTTTGTAATAAACTCGTGGTGTGTTATTTTACAGACAACTGTGGTCTTTTCTTATGGAAAAGGAAGATGTGGCTGGAGATGCTCATTTGTATTCTCTGATAGTTATCCTTAAAGACAAAGAAGAATGTGCATATGCTTATTGGTGCTGGATTTTTCTTAGTGGTAGGAAAATAATCTACTTTTCTAAGAACTTGAACCCAACAGTTGGGTGTATCCACCTGTGGTAAAGCCCATCCCCTTTGTTGTGCAACTGCTTTTGGATTTAATGCCCGTGAACCATAGTATATTCTAAAAAAACCTGTTTACTTCAACACTATTTAGTTTTTGATTTTTTTTTAAGAGAGGGACAGTGATAGAGAGAAAGAGAGAATCAATTTTATTTAGTTTTTCATGTGGCTTTTGTTGCTCTGACACTTCACTGTGTATGTGGTGCTGGGGTTTGAACCCACATCCTCACTCATGCCAGGCAAGCGCAGTAACCACTCAGCCACTGCTCCAGTCCCTCAATAATATTTTAAATTAGTTGTATATTTAAAGTAAAGAGTGTTTTCATTAATATTGAGGTGAATACATCAGTTGACATGATCATATTCCTGAGTGAATTTTTCTGTTTTACATGCACAGACTGCACATCGACACACATAGGCAAGTAATAGCGGGTTTGGATTAGATCATCTCAGAAACATTGGGAGAAATGGTAAATTAGTTCTACCCATGCAAGAAATATTATTTATGAATTTCTACCTTTAAAAATTAATAAAACAGATTTATTTTTCTGCAGTTTGCTTATTAACTGCTAGAAGTGACAGGAGGGGTTAGGAGTTGTAAACTTTGGGGGCAGAGGTGTCCACCTCCTGGTTCTGCTTCATCATTGCTACAGTTTTGATGTGAAGTGCCCCCAAAAGTTCATGTATGAGACAACCCAGGTTTAGAGGTAAAATGGTTGGGTTATGAGAGTCTTAACCTAATCAGTGCGTTAATCCCCCGAGAGAGAGTAACTGGTGGTACTCGAAGGCACAGAGGGTGTGGCTGGAGGAGGTGGGTCCCTGGGGGTGTGCTTTTGGGGTACATATGTTGTTGTATTGAGCAAAGGTCTCTCTGGCTTCCTGGTGCCTCATTCCCAGCAGTTTTCCTCTGCTATTCTCTTCCACCATGATGTTCTGCCTGACCTCAGGCCCCAAGGAATGGAGTTGGCCACATGTGCACTGAGACCTCTGAAATGTGAGCCCCCAAATCAACTTTTCCTCTTGAAATTGTTCTTGTCAAGTCTTTTGGTCGCAGCGTCAAAAAACCTGACTAAAACCATCATCTTAACAGACTTGCTCTGCACCCAAATCCAGAAACTGATTTTGTTTGGATGTCCGTCTCTGCAGGATGCAGACACAGTCCTGCACAGGGGAGTCCTCGTCCTTGACCTCCACTGCGTCCACCTCACCCTCCATTGCCAAGTCTGGATGCACGAGCAGAGCTTCTTACTACGTGTGAGGTGACTTCCTGGCAGCTGCTCATGTTTTAAGAAGAAACACTGGAAAGAGACACTCACTCCAGGCTTATATGTGTGTGGCATTGTAGCCCTGTGGAGGCCATCCCGAGGCTGCTGGGATGTCCAGGCTGAAATGCTGAGGCCAGGAGGCCAGGATTCTGGACCACCGCTATGGTGCTGAATTCATCAGCTCTGTGGCCCCTGTTTGGGTCCTATTGTTTCCTAATTGGTTCAGCCAACACATCACAACATTAGATGGTAATGCATCCTGCTCAACTAATTCTGCTAGTTTGAGAATTGTATTTCTAACACCAAAAAATTTTGTATAACAGAATTATGTATGTTATTTCAAAATTTTTCCAAATGTTCACATTTTTAAAAGTATAATATTTATGTAAAAAGTCAGGATCCATGGGCTGGAAAAATGAATCCATTCCACAAGAAGAGTCTTATCTCCAGTGTTGCAAGGTAACCAGTGAGAGGTCAAACCAAGACCAATGTAAGCCAAATGGAAAGTCTTTATTAGCCGGCCGGCTGCTGCCTCCACAGCAAAACGCTGTTGGGAGTGCAGCCCAGGTCTTCTTTCTGCAGGGTCTTTGAAAGGCAAAAATTCATATCCTCCTAGGTGCTGGGGAGTCTGCAGGTGCACAAAGCAAGCTCATTTACAGAAGCCAAAGAATGCAGTCACATCAATCACACTGTGGAACAAGCACAATTGCAACCTGGTTGCCAATGACTACAGAGCATTCTGTGAGACTCACAATACCTTGGAGCTCACAATACCTAGAGGCCTACAATACCTAGGAGCCTTCCACAATCAGGGGAGGTCAGCTAGAGTGCAAACACGGAGTCTCTTAGGCCAACTGCCTGGTCACACCAGTTCTACCAACCCGTTATTTTTGATAAATTATTTAATAATGTTAGGAAACATAAAAAGAAATCTTATGTGAAGATCTCTATTGAATATGTTTTGTATACATAGAACTAGAATATATCTCATTGCCTCTATGAAATCAGAACTGTGGGGCTCCATGCAAGAATGAAATGATCTCCCATGAAAATGAGGCCAGGGAGGACCACTGAGAGAACCACATGGGGAACCGCAGGGAGGGCCACAGTGAGAGCCACAGGGAAGACCACAGGGAATACCATAGAGAGGACCACAGAGAGGACTGCAGGATTCTGAGAAAACTGTAACAGGAACGCTTTCTTCTCCTTTACAATCAAGTGTCAACTCTTTCTCTTTCCTGAGCTGAGGGCAGCAGGGTGTCAGCGAGGCCTTTTATGCTACACAGAGAAACATCATGCACTTTCGTCCACTATAAAAATTTACACAACTCCATTTGAGATCAAGTCTGTGGGTTTTGACGAATGAGCAGAAATGCTCACATGAATGCAGCCCTTCCTGGAGCCTCCAGAAGCTACAGGAGGCTGAGATGCTGAGGGCTCATCCTTGGTGCCCCTCCCTGGCTGGGAGAAGTCGGGGAGGGCTCCTGGAAACAGAGCCACCATCAGTAGCCTGGAAGTTTCCTTGCTAGCTCACTGCAGGCTGACATGGCTAAGGACTAGACTTCCCACCACCTGGACTGCACCAGTGAGCCACTGGGACAACCAAGCAGATAGACGCTCCTGAGACTGAGCCTCCCAGGAGGACAGCATGGAGCCATCTACACTGGACAGAGGCAGCCTGCTTTCTGAGGGTGTATAGACCACTGGAGAAAACTTAACTGCAGGAAAATTTTAGGAACTCAAGAAGATACCTATAATTGTTCAATTAAACAACTCAATGAACTCAGTGTGTAAGGGAATTTCCAGCCTGCAGATATAAGTGGAAGAAAACTTCACAACAGAGTACTGCACTTGACGCGAGAAATCAAGGAGATGTAAAAGGCAGTTTGTATGGATTCTATAAGGCAATGACATAAAGACTTGTAGGGAAAAACCCTTCTGGGTCGATGACAGACCTGCAAGTACACTTTGAAAGTGCTCAGGACAGAACACAGGGAGTGGGGGACTGAAATCCAGAACAGCAAGGCTCGTCAGATATGCTGAAAACAAAGTATATTAAAACTCATGAATGCATTTAAAGCTTTTATTTTTAAGGAGTGGAGGGTCAATTTTATTTATTTTTTCATCTGTTTTTTGTTTTTCCGACACTCAGTTGTGTATGTGGAGCTGGGGTTCAAACCCAGGTTCTCACACATGCCAGGCAAGCGCTCTACCCTGAGCCACTGCTCCAGTCCCACATTTAAAGCTTGTATTAATGAAGAAAAATGATAGTTACAACTGAATTTTTTAGAAAAGGACAATAGAAAACAATGGACTGAGCACAGAGTTCATGAAATCCTAAAAACTTAAGGATGTGAAAGTCAATTAAGTTTAAAGGTAAAAGCAAGAAATACAAGAAGAAGAAGAAGTAAGGAAACAGCAACTGCAAGAGAGAGGACAGAAACCAATGGCACATTTCCAGAGCTATGTTAGATGCTGAAAGAGGAGCTTACTGTGAATGAAGTTATGCAGTCAAAAGAAGGCGAATTTGGAATACACAAATATCTCTTAAGTTCAAGAAAAATGAAATAAACCAGGAAAAGCAATTGTGAGAGGAGGGGCATCAATCATTCTCGTCAGTAGTTCTTGGGTACTGGGGTACGAACAAGCGAAAAGAAGGACAAATTGAAACCTCCTGTTCCATGGGGTTAAATCGTCTTGTGCAAGATACTATTAAACAATTTTAAACGTTATTTGATAAATTTATACAAAATCGTTTTTATCTGGTTTTCATTTGCTTTTTGTATCTTTGACTAATTGTGTTTTAAAAGCTTACATGGGATTTCTCAATACTTACCAGTTTTGTCATCGCTGTCGGGTGATCAGAGGTGGTTTTACGTGTCTATGATTTGTCTCATTCTACTGTCTTGTTTTGTTCTTTCACTTCTTTGGTTGAAGGTGTACTTGTTCACATCCTTTCTTATTTGTTGACATAAATACATAGGCTATTACATTTCTCCTGAACATTGTTAGAGAAATTCAATTGTATCTGATATGCACTGCTTTTTATTATTAACTTTTGTAGAAAATCTGAAAATTTGGTTTGGAGTTCCAGTTTGACTCAAAAGTTCTATAAGAGATATTTGCTAATTTCTTTTAATTTCCAGGAACTTTTGCTGATTTCTTTCTTAATAACTCTGTTTTATTGCATTGCACTCAGGTATTTCCTCTAACTACTTACTTCTACTTATATGGCTGAGAGTTTTTAAGGCCTTGATTCATCATATTGGCATTAGTGTAAATGTTAATGAATAAGAATGTTGCTTCACAAACCAATTTAGAATACCTGGCAACCTTGAAGCACACCACCCTTCATCTCAACACAATCTACCCATGGGGGGAGTAGAAGAGTATATGCATAGAGAGAGAATACGTGTAATGTCTCAAGTAAAATTTTGTTAGTTGTATATCAGTAGCCAAAGATTTATTTTTCTACTACTAAAATATATAAATAGAGACATTTGTTCTCAAATTGTTTTATTACCAAGTCTGATTATATAAAGAGATATAATTTTATGTAAATTTATAAAAGTTGTTTTAAATACTTGCGGACATTTATGAAACAAGTAATATAGGAGTTAGCAAAAATGTGTGATTAATTCGAAATTGTTAATTAGTTCTGAATTTACTGAATTTAAAATGAACTCGCTGAATTTTTTTTTTAAATATAAGCCTCTTTGTTCTATCATCAGTATAAAAAAAGAGGGGGTGATTTCCAGAATTTTGACCAAAGCACAATCTTAATGGCTATGGTTGTTTACATATTTTAAATTGAATAATGAGCTTCCAGCAATTTCAGAAATTAAACACAAGTCAGACCCTTGCTCTGTCCACACTCAGGATGGTCAGTCAGGACCCAGTGAAAATTTCATGTGAAATTCTCATTATCATGTATTATTCACCAATATTAGCAATAATTAACCAAAGATAACAAGTCAAATAAAGTAAGTATAAACTATACCCTCTAGTGACTGTTAAAGTTCTTCAATATTTACAACATTAATTTAAATCCTTTCCTGTAGACATTTTTGACCCTTTAAGGAATTGTGGCAAAATGCATTTAACACAAGATTTATCATTTCAACCATTTTTTTAAAGAAAGGAAGAGAGAGACAGAGACAGAAAGAGAGAGAAAGAATCAATTTTTTAAAAATTTTTTCATTGGGCCTTTGATTCTGCAACACCTGTGTTTGTGGTGCTGGGGTTTGAACTTGGGTCCTTACACATGCCGGGCAAGTGTGCCAACTGCTGAGCCACTACTCCAGCCCCATTTCAACCATTTTAAAAATCACTCTTCAATTTCTTTCTAATACCATTGACTTATGAATCTATAATCCTTACTCCATCCCAGATGAGGACCCCAATTTCATTTTGAAAACCTCTATAGGTCATGTATTTTACAGCACAAGGAGGATACACATTCAAGTATGGACACACATTTGAGTATGGTTCAAATATGGTTGCTCCCCACCAAAACTCATGTTGAGGCTTGATCCCCAATGTATGGTGTTGAAAGGGATTGAGCCTTATTTAAAAGATGTCAAGGTCTTAAAGGAGGTTTCAATGTCTTTCTTGTGCGAATGGATTCTTGCTCTGGCAAGACTACACAGATGCCAGTGCCATGGTTTTGAACTTCCAGAATCATGAGCCAAAATAAACTTCTTTTCTTTAGAAGTTAAACAGTCTCAGGTATTCTGTAATATCACCAGAAAATGGAAAAAGACACACACACATCATCTAAGCCTGAAGGAGACATCAGAGTGTGCTATGGTCTGAATGTGTTGGAAACTTATTCCCTAATGCTACTCTGGCAGAAGAAGGCATTAGCAAATTTGAGGACAGATTGGTACATGCAATGCAATTTTAAGAGAGAGAGAGAAAGAGAGAGAGCAAGAATGATGAAGACAACAGAACCTGAGAGAATTGCAACAATTTACGCATAATTGGAATATCAGATAGGCAGGAGAGAAAGGAAAAACATTACCCAAAGAAATAATGGCTGGAAATTTGTCAATGCAATGGTGGTAACTGGAATCCAATGGGAGGTGTTTGGGCTGTGAGGGTCGAGTACTGATGAATGGGTTAATGCTAATTGCAAGTGGACTTGAGGATGTGAGTTCCAGCACTTAGCTTCTTACGCATGCTCTCTCAGGGATGGTGTAGCACACATGTATTATTCACTATCCAGTATTCTGTTGTATCAGAGAAGAAAGCACTACGTAGGTGTGAGAGATGAGTCCTAGACTACCACTAAGTAAAACTGGGTTCTACTTTAGTGGTACTCTGTAAGTTCTATCTACTTATAGAATTTGCTATGTTATTCTTCTTAACATTTTGAGTTCATTTATTTTTATTTTTGTGCATCCAAGTTTCTGTCTGGTGTCATTTTATTACTCCAATAAAGTTTTTCTTCCACCTACTTTCTGTGTTTTGTCAAATATATTGCACATCTATATGTTATAGAAGTAACTCAGTATCACACATGTCTTATAATGGACTTTTGAATAATTTGAGAGAGGAAATTTATTCATGTAGTTAAACTTTCTTTTCTGATTACACAATCATCTACCAATGCTCTAAATGTGTGATTTGAATTACCATAATTACTTGATTTCAGTTTAACTAAGATTCTTTAGAATTTCTTGTGAGGTAGTTCTGATAGCAATAATTTCTGTTTTTATTTCTAGAAATGCTTTATTTCATCTTCATTTCTGAAACAGTTTGCTAAATATTAGATTCTGGTTTGACAGTTCTCTTTAGCACTTTGAATATATAACCCCATTGCTTTCCATCTTCCACTCTTCCTAATGGTTAATCAGATGTCCATCCTGCTGAGTTTCTTTGTGCATGGTATGTTGTTTTCTTTTGCTGCTTTCTGAATTTTCTCTTGGTATTCCAGGATTTTTACCATGTTGTTTCTACATGAGGATCACTTTGTGCTTACCCTACCTGAAACTCATTTACCTTGAATTGTGTGGACTAATATTTTTCAACAAATTATGAAAGTTTCAGCCATTTTTCTTTGTATATTTTTCTGCTTCTCTCTTGCCTTTTCTGGCACTCCCTTTATGCATGTATGAGTTCAATTCTCTGAGGCAGTTCTCTTTTCTTCATCCTTTCTTTCTATGTTTCACATTGTGTTGTCTCTAGCCACCCATCTTCAAGCCTCTAATGCTTCCTTCTGCCTGGTAGTCTACTTAAGCCTGAATATTTTTTAATTTCAGTTACTGTACACTGTAATTCTAGAATTTCTATTTGGCTCATTTTAAAAACAATTACTACTTTTAATATTCTTTATTTGATGATTTGAAAGCTGTTTTTTTCAAAGGAAACTATCCAATACTGTAAGCCACCTGCCAAGTGTTCCTCTTCTCTAGAGTATAACTGCTGGATAAATCCAATAGAATCTTGCTCAGCTATACTGGAAGCAGACTCTGAATATTTTAGTCAGAACAGTAAAATAGTGATTTTTTTTCCCTGAAAAAATGCTTTTGCTACTTCTATTAAACACACATATAATTGTTATAGCTTGAGTAACCAATGTACTTAAAAATTATTGTAAAATTTTACTGTCTCTGGCTTAGACAATCTTAAGGAATGTTCTTGATATGAAGTAGTCTAGACTTTTCCTCTTGTCTTTGCATAATCATATCCCATGTGTGTTCCATGTGAATAACAGGATTTATTCTTCAGCCCATAAAACAGCATTATAAGTAAAATGGGTGCATCAGTCCAAGTTAAATGCAGCATAATTGATAATGCCTATATTGATGTTGCAAATAGCCAATGAAAACCATCTGCTAATTTAATTTTCAATTTTTGTGGTACTTGGAGTTGAACCCAAGGTCTCACAAATGCTACCACTGAGCTGCATACCCAGCCCTAACATCTGTTAATTTAAATATTCAATTAACTTATGAAAACAGGAGCTTTCATAGTTCTTCCACAAGTGAGGCCTATAGCATTTAAATCAATCCAAAACATACGTATTCAAACATTGCTGACAAATTGTCTTCTATTCCATATTACTTGATAAAAACAGTTGAAACTACAGTTGCTCTACATTTCTATAGCATGTATAAATACAACTATGAGCTTCTTATTCAAAGGAAATATATATGCTTATAAGGAGGCAAGCTGTACTTTTTATCAACACTATCAGAAGTGATTTTCACATACTCAGAACCACAGAAGGCCCTTGGGACCCTTGGACACAACTGAGCCAAACCCTTACTTTGCATATGAGGAAGCCAAGACCCTAGAGAGTGAAATATCAGCCATGAATCACATAATACCTCAAATTGTAGAAGAATCACTTTCAATTACATTTACAAGCTGATAGAATATAATGAGCTTTTAGAAGGAAAGGGACATTTGATAAAAATCTAAACCACATTTGTAGGCAAAAGAGAAACATTATTTTATATCTCCAGTTCAAACTGTGAACTGCATCATGGTATTGAAAATTCTAAAAGATGGATGAAAATACTTATAAAAGCTCTCTCACCACAAGTTCTCTTTACATTTTGAATTCTATTTGTCAAACAACAGAGATGCAGTTGAAAGCTCTTTGATTTCAGAGTCCAGTTGATTTATAAAGTATGCTTGTTGATGTTCTAAAAGATAATTCTAAACTAATCTAATATTCAGTTTTTCTTCCTTTTGCAAGTGAGAAACACAGCCTCATTGGCAGAGACCAGTGATGGGCAAACTAAAGGGACTGAATAATGTCACCAGAGCAATTTGCAGGCCTAGTTCTTTCCAAATTGGTGATTGATACCACTTTTTTTTTCTCCATATATCAAGCCTATATTAGCTTCTCAATTTGGAGAGAAGTAGGCTGTGCCAGGTTAATGACGCAGGTTAGTGCAAACCTGCCCTGGGAGTGTGCACACATGTCTTCTGTTCAATACGTGGTGGCTTCCTCCCCGGAGCTCCCCAGAAGCACCTTTAAAATTACAATAGTCTCCACTTCTGTTACAATATTTCTTAAAATTCCTCCAGCCTCTATCCACTATGCAACTCCAAAGTCACTTTCACAGTTTTAGATTTATTACAAGCAATACCCTATTTCCCCGTGAGAAGATTAATATGATTCTGATGCGCTGTAAAACATTAGCCAAATCTTGAGGATTAAGCAACAGAAACCCATCCTGACAGTCTGAAATCAAGTGGTGAGCAGAAGTACACTCCCTCCTGAGGCTTGGGGAGAATTTGTTCCTTACCTCCCTCCGCTAGTTCCTGGTGGCGGCTGGTGCTATGTGGGGTTCTCAAGTTGTGGGCTCATCACTATAATCTCAACCACTATCTTCACAAATCCTTCTCCTCGGGTATGCCAATTCTTCCTCTGCTTCTCTTGGGACAGTGTGATTAGATCAAGACAAACCTCCCAAATCAAGATCCTTAACTGAATCCCATCTGCAAAGACCTTCTTTCCTTACAAGGTAACACGCAGATTTCAGGGATTAGAACTTTCTATATTTGGAGCCATTGTTCAGTTAAAACAAACTAAAGAAACCTGGAAAATAAAAGCGGCCATGTGGTCTGAAACTGAATCCTTTTGCTGCCAAGAACATTATTGGAATAATTGACAAGATTTGGACATTCGATGGATAATGCATGTGTTCATTTCTTGATTTTAATGGCTGCACCGTGAGCATGTAAGAGAATATCTTCAGTAAATACTGAACAATGGGTGCTGGTACATTAGCTTGTGAACCTACTGGCAACATGATTCAAACATTGTTTTTACTGTACTTCCAACTGTTCTGTAAGTTTACGATTGTACGAAAAACAACAGAAGAGCAACATAATGAAGAGGTGGATAGAGAATAGGGAAGGGAGACAGAGGCAGAACTGAGGCCCTCGAGAGGAAGAAGTGAGTTCGAGTCGCACGTAATTTAGGTGTGTACTCTCCTCACATTCCAACGTTCTTACTCCTGGCAATTCTCTTTCTCATCTCTAGGTGGAGAAGAACAGACTTTGCCACAGTGACCTTATGAGCAAGTCCTCAGGTAGGTTTGCATTCAATCTGCCTTCTCTGCCACTTTCATTCACATAGATATGAAAGAAAGGGTATAAATTGCCCAGTAATGCATGTTTTCTTGAATTTAAGCCTCTAAGCAGCAAAAATTATTCTAATAAGGGAAATAAATTATACCAGTAGAATACAAATGACACTTTAGCTGAACTACTCTCTTAGAAAATGAAACACAAGTAATTAAGGTATGCAATATACATATTCTGTACAGGAAGCCAGTTTGCATAGAAACAGTCTGAATCCACACTCCCACAAAGACTTCTGTATTTTTTCCTTTAATAATAGGAAAAAGGTATAAAACATTATTGGCCGCCCACCCCAACTATCTTGAATACTAGTAAAAAAAAAACTATGTCACACTAGGCTTTGTTGGTTGTATTATCATAGATGTTTAAATTACATGATTATTTTAATAACTATCATTTATTCTGGGCTGTGACCTTTAAGGTCATCCCAGCTTTACTTCCTAGATTGACTTTGACCTGCACACTGTGGCTTTATGAGCATTAGGGAAGCACAGTGGTCAGACATGGAAAGCTGAGCACTTCTTGCTCCTGGGAACGTGTCTCCAGAGAGCAAAGGCCTTTGACATCTCCCATCGACACTGCTGGGAAGTGGAGCACTTACTCTGTAAGAGGGGTTTTCCATCCATTGCATGTTTACTGAATCCCAGTTACATGACCAACACCTAGGTCTCTCTGTTGGGGGAGATAATTGCTCCCACCTAAAATTTGAAGCTGTGTTCTGGGCGTCGGTGCGTCTGCCCCCTGCCCCAAGATGCTAGTGACTACGTTGCAGAATACATGAATCACAGATGACAGTGGAAGACGTGACAGCCTGGGAGGAAGGAGGACTCAAAGGATCCTCTCCAGGGCCACTGCCAAGAAAGAACCACACTGTGCTGTCCTAGTGTGGGCTGCCATAGCAAAACACCAATGACAGGAATTCTGTTTTGCAGTTACGGAGACTGGAGGAGTCCAGGATGAAGGTGCCAGCACAGCCTATGTCTGGGGAGGGGCCTCTCCCCTTGTTGATTGCTGTCTTCTCTGTATCATCACGAAGAGAGGAGCTACCTCTCCTCCAAGGATGCTGATCCCAACATGACCCACCCTGAGTATCTAATTTTCTTCCAAAGGACCCAGTCCCTAATTCCATACCATCCTGCGTGTTATATGGGGAAAGCAACACTTGCTGGCAGGCAGTAGAGATTTTCCGCTTCCCCAGCTGCCACCCTCTAGTCCGCTCGGTTTAGAGGCAGGCATGGTCTGAGCATTGAGGGGTCCTGAACTCACACCTCAGGGAACACGTCCTGGCAAGGAAGGCAAGGGGGTGCCCATGGGTTATATTACTTCACGTGTCTGTGGCATCTCCTGTTTTAAAATTGATTATGGTGACCAACTTTTAAAAAGGGAACCTCAGGTTTGGGGTAAATGAGAAACAGAAATGAAAGCTGGGGACAGTCGCTATCAGCCAGAGCAGGGAGCCCGCAGCAAGAGGTGTGCTTTCTGGTTCTTCTGCTTGCTAGGCTCATGGGTCTCTGCTGGCCTGCTCTGCTCCACATCCACCTCTCCTGGCTGTTTCCCCTTGTCCCCTCCTCCGCTCAGCGTAAGCTAGGCCCTGCAAGTGGAGTGGCGTTAGCACCTGCATGGTGACTGCCCCTTTCACTTCTGGAGGTGACTCAATCACATGGGTAACTTCTAACTGCAGGGTTGCCGGTTGGAGGTCTAGGTCTGAACCCTTGGGTAACATGAAGCACTGGAGTAACTGCCTCAGAGCTTCATTTTCTTCCTGGAGGGAAACTTCTGGACTAACTTCATAATTGGTGGGTACAGGAAGCTCAGCACTGCTAGGTGCCATGTAGGACAGAAAGCGACGACAGCCCTGTCAGATCTTGGCTTGTACAGACAAGAAAATAAGAGACAGTGCATATGAGGAGTTAAAACTGAATACAACATCAAAATCCTCTGAATGTAACAGGTACTCAGAAAGGGGAGAAATCCATTGCTTAGAGCCACCAAGCATTTGAGTCAGGGACGAGAAGCCTTGAGAAGTGGGAGCACAGCTATCTAAAGGAGCCCCCACCAGCCCAAATCCAAGCACAGAGCAGGAATAAGTCCGACTCACAGGGGAGAAACAGAAACCTTTGCAACAAGGCTCAGTCTGCCTGGTCTCCAGAGAAAAACAGCACCGAACGCCCAGGGGTAGGGCGTGCGTGGAATTTCTTCAGAGAGCAAGAGAATAGCGGCAGTGGGCAAGAGAATAGCGGCAGTGGTGGAGTTGGGCCTGAGATGTCAGAAACATTCAAAGACTGTTAAGAATGACAATGTTTCCCCCTCAATTGTAACTCCACAAAAATCTAATAAAAAATAAATAAAAAAGAATAAAAAAAGAATAAATGACAATAGTTGGCACCTCGCAAGCACTTAAGGACAGTGCCCACTATTCTAGAATAATTCCAGGGACTGGCAGGTAGCAGAGGAAAGGTGAAAGAAACAGCAAGATCCCTTTCAAAGCCACCATGAAGCACCTTGTGATGCTGACTGCAAGTTCTCAGGCCGTGGTTACTTCCAACACTAGGGGAAGAGACTGAGTGGCATGTAGATTCTCCCGCAGAACAAACATCTAACTACATTTAAGACCGTGCAATTCACCGCATAGTGCTTCAAATTTCCAGTTCACAGCAATTTTGGGAGTGAACCTGAACGTGTCCACCTCTAATTCCATTTCAACGTTTTGAACCTATTCCAAAATGAGTAAACATTTTTTGAATCGCTTCACTGTTCTAGATCCACAATTAGAGATCTGGGTATAAATATAGCTTACTTTTTGGGTAACACTGTGTCACTCAGCTCCCTGGAGCCTGTTTTTCATAAAATATGCTCCCAGTTGCTGTGAAGTTTGTGGTGTGGACTCAGTGACATTAGCACTTTCAACACCTGGGCCCTATGTTTGCATTTAAATATGAATTCTTCAATGTCCCTTTCCCTCAGTAAGACAGAAGTTATCTTCTTCAATCAGATCTAAGTTCATGCTTTTCAAGATGCAGCACAATGTAAAGGAAGTTGGAGAGTCAAGTGAGACTGTGAATGTGAAAACAATTCTTTTGAAAATAAGAAAAGAATGTAAAGTTACTTCACTCTGGAACTCAGGTGGGCAAGCTTCCCACCAGGTCTGCTCTTAGAATGTGGTCTCCAGTCAGTGCATGCTGCCCGTCCCTTTCAGGGGCCACTGCAGGCTCCTCTTACACGTCTGTCATCGAGTTATGTTCATTCCGTTCAGTGTGACAACATCCGGCTTGCTGGGGCAGGCAGCTTACACACCACTTGGGCCTGAGCACACATCAGTCTATTTAGCCAAAGGAAACCATCAGCTAAAATACAAAAGGGAAAGAACACCAAGTTACTGAAAACACCCTTAGTGAAATCCGAAGGCATGAGGCTATGCAGAGCGAAATTCCTTCATTCCCAGACTCACCTAACCAAAGGAGTGCTCTGGGCCCTACCCCTCAGTGGTTCACTTAGAGAAGACACCTGAGATTTGAGTCTAAGACGATTGCATGTGGGAAAGAATGTAAACCTAGCTTCTCCCTCTTATTCGCACCACTAACAGAATTAAATTGATTGATTTCAATGCAAACTCAGGAATTTTATTTCACCATTAGAGGAAACCTTAAACTCCTATGACAGACTTTACATTAACAGAAAAATTTTAAAAAGACTGAATACAAACTATCTTGACATTAATCAAACTTTTAATGTATCAATTTATTGCATATGTCAGTACAGAAAAATAGAAAGTATATTTTAAAAGAAATTTATTGTAAAAAAACAAATGTAAATGTTTCCTTGCCATGGCTAGGACACAATGTACTATGACATTCAAATTTGAGTTATAAAATTGTATTACTATTTCAAATAAAATATGGCAAATAACAAAAATATGATTTACATTATGAAATTACTTACTTTATCCTGAATGTACTTGAATGTTGCAAAACAACTTGAATTTCCAATATATGCTGCACTGACAAATTGTTATAAATTAGGTTAAACACACACCCGTTACATATGTATATATGGCACTTTTGTAAAAGTGTTGCTTATACATAGTCTTATTTTTAAACTACATTTTTAAGATACAAAATATAAATGGAGGTATATTTGTGCCATTTGGCAATAAATGTGTTGACTGGAATTAGGGTGACTACTTACTCTGCCATACAAATGAGCATCCTACTTCTGGTTAGCCAGGAGGATGCACATATGTGAAGTAAGAATAAACAGGTTTTTTTTTTCATTTTTTACCCTATAATTTAAAAAATAGATGTCTGTGCTCTGTCATTTCCAACTTTACCTGAGTGATATGAAAATACATGAATTTAAGTGATAATCCAAAAGTTATTTATGACTGATTTTTCCTTTCAGTTTTTTTTTTAATATAATTTTCAAACATATTAGGAAAAGGGACAGGGGCAGATCAGTGGAAGATTTCAGTATCTCAGTCATGACCCAAAGACCCAAATGAGAAAGCAACTTCTGTGACATCCTTCTAAAAAGTTCACCTCACCCCTAAGCTCAAGGAGGGAGGGACTCACTAATGTAAACCACTACTGAGTTGTCTGAGCTTACGAGATTTTTGTATAAAATCATATATGGCCTCAAATCTTTAACTCACCAAACCTATTCCCACCCAAGCCAACTCACAAAAAATGAACAGGCGAGGAACATATGGCACAAATACTCAGCAGCAATTACTGCAAAATGATCACTTCGCCGACATATTACCGAAGGGATAATTTTGGTCTAGAGTTCAGAACGGCATTTTAGTGAATATAACAATCTTAGTCAAAAACCCTTTGCGAAAACGTAAGGTAGCAGCAGCGTGAGATGCCCGCTTTCTTCGCTATAACTGCTTTGCGTTCACGCATTGCTTTGTAGTTTCCTGTTCACCAGTCTCTTCAGTTAATTATTCCTGTATCTAGATTTAAGAACTGGCACATTTCCTGTCTAGTTGTTTCTATTCTATTAGTATTCTTTCACCTATGAAAAATTACTTCTTCCCTTAGTTTGTAGTATAAATATATATTTTACCAAAATAATCCTTTTTTTTTTGGTAGCAGGGATTGAACCCAGGGGTACTTACTTAATCACTGAGCCACATTCCTAGCTCTCCCCCCACCCCACTCCACCTTTTAAACTTTTTCTTTTGAAGCAAGTTCCCACTAAGCTGCTTAGGGCCTCACAAGTTGGTGAGGCTGGCTTTGAATTTGCAGTCTTCCTCCCTCAACCTCCTGAGAATTGCTGCGATTACAGGGCTCCAGTAATCTTTAAAATTATGGACTTAATTTTTCTCTAAGTGAGTTCTTCTTGCTACATTTAAGATCAATTTAGCATTACCAAATTTACAGTAGCTTAATAACTTAAAAAATTCATTTATGAATCCCCTAGCTGCTCTTGTATGAATGAGCCAGAAATCAACAAACAAGGTGGTCTCACTTCCATTCCCACCAGAAATGGGACCAAAACCGAAGGCTTGACTCAGGCACAAGTCACATTTTACTAAGACCAAGGTTATTGGCCATAGATCAGAAATGTTTTAAAAAATGATGCCCTGGGCTTCATGAACCCCTGAAAACACAAGCTAGTCTTCCAACCCTGTCTTCTGTCCTCCTAAGGAAGTATTCTTAAATGCAGAAGCTGGTACACTGGTATAAGACACCTTAGAACCCCACACAGCCGTTCCCTTCACTGGAGGGGGGCTCTTGAGGACCAGGGCAGGGACGATGGCACATGGGTGTTTTGCAACTTCTGAACTCTGGCTTAAACAACTGGAGGATTATAAACCCAAAGTTAAAAAAAAAAAAAAAAGAAAGAAGGAAAAAGAAAAAAAGCACACAGAAAACCTTTAATGCTTTATCAGCCTGTTTCCACCTGATTGGAGCCAATCAATCCCTCCATGGTGATGAAATGACGCATGAAGACACAAGGGAACACAGAGCTTTGAGAACTTTAGCTGATACGACAGGGATGTGCCATGAAAGCTCAGGTGCGAGCAGACCAAGCATTGCTGTATCATTTCCCCCCATACTTTATTACCTAGGATAGGCACTGCATGGAAGAGGACCGCTCAGGGGAGCAGTAGCCTAGCACTGTGGTGAACTGAATCAAACACCCCTCGCACAGCGCGTGCACCGACTCTCTCTAAAGCAAGACTTCCTCTAATTAACGATTTATGGAAACATGGCTCTTTAGAAATCACACTTGCTACCATTTATTTTTTCTAAATGCTAGCATGAAGTGAATGATAAGAATGCTACTTGGAAAAAGTATTTCTAGCCCTATCTCCATGGAGGATGTTTTAAATTAAAGTCAAGATTATTGACTTTTTATTTCCCTGCTCGAGCTGCTTGCAGAAAAACAATAAATATGGCACAAATATTCAAAATGCGTTGAAGCTGACATCATCGTGCAGAGCTCAGTTACAACTACCTTTTGAGAACTGAGTGAAGCAATTGGGCACAACTCTGTCTCACAGTTCATGCATCTAATAAAGGTAAGTCTGGTACGTTTCAAGGGGCTTCTCTTTCTACTTTTCTATGCAACTGAACACTGCTCGTCACGTACAGCCATTCAACTGTTACACGTGGTTTTAGGTTGTGTCACAAAGCTCTGATTTCTCATGCCCACATGTCCTCATGTACAAAATTTAAAAGCAAAACTTCCCCAAACTGTCTCTTGATGCAGTTCTCTTTGACAGCCACTCAAACATTAAGTCAAGAACATAGTTTCATTGTTTTTTTTTTTTTGTTTTTGCTTTATGACTTTTATTTTCAAAAACTCCAATAAATGATAGCTCACCTTTGGTGGGTTAGGTAATGCTAGGTCCGGGACTTAAGAATCCAATACGGAATCATGTAAAATGGTACGTACAATCATGAAATAGGACTTCCTAATTTAATTCTTAAGCAAGTTCTAATCTTCACTATGACTGCTATTCATGGTTCAGCTTAGAGTTACAAAATTGACAGAAGCTAAAATTCTCTTTGCCACCAAAATACAAATATTAAAAAGTTCAAATATGCACAGAAAGCTGCAGTAAAATTCTAAATTTCTATCTCTACATGCCATGATCCAGACGGTACCTAACAAAAACATGGTACATTTATATTGGAAAACAGGGTCCCATTTATTTGTAAGAAAAAGCCGGATCTCAGCCTCCACCAGAGCAAAGGTCAATGGCTACCTGCACACAGGCTTCACTTCCACCTCTCCCAGGAACAAAATAGAATTTACATAAAAATAGATATAACCCAGATAGCCATATACGTCAGTATATGATCAGTGCTATTTACATTAAAAATATTGCATTGCATAAGTCAAGGAATAAAATACCATCATGCATTTCATTTTAACATTTAAGGTGAAAAATGCAGTTATAGAACTAAGTTTGCTTGCCATGATTGTCCCGATATTTACTAAAGGAATTACATTCAAAGGTTTCTTGCTCACAAGTCACTTTCCATTCCTAGCTATTAGCCTAAGTGTGACACACATTCTGTCACTTAAGCAACAAGAAACTTCTGAATAACCTCTATTACACTGACATACTAAAGTTATGGCTACATAATCAGTTTGAAAGTTTTGATGAGCGTGTGTGAAATAATCCCAAGAATTACAGTTCTTCAAATGTAAAAAAACAATTTGGATCATCATAACGGAGCACTGAGGTCCTTCTGAAGTTTAATGTCACTCTTCAGACAAGTACAGACGTAACACACTTCTAAAAAAGGAACATTCTTTATCATTCTGCACAAATTAAAATACAATGCATTATCAAAAAGGGGACATCATATAATGGTTACATTAGACGAAGTGTTTGTCATTTCTTCAGGAGAATGACTCTTTATCACCTCCTTGATGAACTGTTCCAGTGCAGTGAAGTAGCCCTGGCACTGCCACGTGTCGTTATGCGTTCCATCTGGGAAAATGGCTAGCCTCTTAGTCCGAGAGGGTGAGAGTTCATACAGCTGCTTCATCATCACTGGTGGGATTAACTGGTCAGAGAGTCCAGAGATGAAGAGAGAAGGCATTCTGCACTGAGAGATTTTTCTGTAGGACAAAAATTTATTTTTGTAGCACCATAAAGGAAGGTAACGCATTGGAAAGAATGAAAATAAAGTGCTGGCCATATGCGGTATACTTAAAAATGTGTTCTCCACCATAATGGCTGAAATCCTATGTGAATTTTCAGAAGCCAAATGAATGGCCACTGCTCCTCCCAAGGAACGGCCAAAAAGGAAAACTTTTGTTTTATCAAGGTCGGGTCTAGTCATCACATAATCTAGCACAGCTTCAGAATCTAGATAGAGCCCTTCTTCATTCGCTTCTCCTTCACTTTTTCCGTATCCTCGATAATCAACAAGCAAAAGATTAACTTTGAGGTTCACCAACATAAGCAACGCGTTTGGTAACCTGTGCCCTATGTTGCCTGCATTCCCATGGAAATAAATTATAGTTGGGCAATAGGGCGAGTTATCGCCAGTGTATCTTATCAAAATCAGATTGAGACGTACTCCATCTTTGGTTCTGATGAAAATGTTTTCATGTGGAATACCAGTGGGCATGGGAACATAGAGGCGTGAAGAGGACGGCTGTTCTGGAAAATAAAGCAATACATCCTGGAATTTATACAGAATACCTGCTATTGACATGAATATTAACAAAAGTAAGATAACACCTCCATACAGATGGAAAGTCACTATTAAAGGTAAAAGGGAAATACGGCAAAGAGCCCAAGACCATGAAGCCAAGGCTATAAGCCATCTTTCAATGAAGTTCCACAGCATCCAGGACTTTTCCATTGTAGCTCTCCGTAAGTACCCTAGAAAAAAGATAAAGAATATCAATAATTCACCATAAATGACATAATCAACCTAGTATCCTTGGGAGCTGATATCACTCTGACCATGAAACTAGTTGCTCTAATACCCCTGGCGCCATCTGTTCTCAATGGTCTCCAGTCTAAAGGACCCTCCCAAGTTGTACTTAAGAAGCCAAATATTCACTGAATTTATTCATTTATTAAAAAGTGCGTATTTACTGCCAGGCACCTTCAGTCATGCGTTCTCACTGATGTGACTGGGAAATAGTTGATGCCATTTCCAATTTTGTACACAGCAGATAGAGATTTAAGGGCTAATGTGGATGTGGCCATATTCCCAGCCCTGAAGACAGAAGAGCCAGGAGGCAAAGGTGCAAGACTCCAAAGCTCACACATGTCTACTGCAAAGCCACCTACATCTAGGGCAAGTTTCATCAAAGAGGTGGGCAAACAGCCACCAAGCCAATCTAATTTATTGTCAATATCCTTTTCTATATAAAATGAAAACTAAACTGGGTAGAAAAGAACCAGAATATTTCTTTCCATCTGAAGGTTTTCAGTCAATCTTAAAATTCATCAATATTCTAGTATTGTATTATTTTTGAGAACAAGTTTAATAATGTGCATTTCACAATGGAATAAAGGTAGGGATGTGAGATATACAGGCTTTCTCACACAACCCTACTGAAGGTTCACGGGGAGGGGCCAACACTGTAAAGCAACAAACCCCTGGGGAATACGTGTTTAAACATGCACAGTGGTTCTAAGAACCAGAGACAAACCAAGAAAAATGATTTACTGCAGAAAATCTTAAAAATAGTATGAAACATGTCACAGACAAAGAATGTAAGGACTATCAGAAGAGAATTTTGTTATAGAACAGTAGTCTATGCAGGTGACCTTAAAACAGCAAACAACTCAACGCAGGCTACCAGGTTTCTCAGGTACCACTCATCTACTTATGCTTATTTACTAAACTTTTAAAAATACTAAATTCTCTTTTGTATATTAACAAAACTACAATGAAGAAATTATTTTTATCTTTAATAAGTAATTGTTATTAATTTCTAAAATTTCATTGCATACTATGAACAGATAAACGTGGCATTTTATTATATACAAAATTTGATTTAAAACTGAAAGAACATCCTCAGCTCAAGTTAAATTAGACTGATTATTAAGACAGTTGAATGGTTTAATAAATTTGATTTTCACCATTATTCAGCAGTGCCTTTCCTATTTGAATTCTCAAATGAATCCTTCTGAACATGAACCAACAGTACAGTGTAAGCACTTTTTCCGCATCCAGAGAAGCCAACACTGCCACCCAGCTGCAGGAAATTTTATTACAAGGCCACCACCTGCAATCTAGAGGAAAGAAATATTGCATACAAGCCAGGCAAGTGTGGATTTCAAGCTTAAGAACTTGGAAGCAACTCCTGAATGTGGTCAGCATTAAACCCATCACAATTAGATGAAAAGAGTACATTACAGAATCCAGACAACAAGTCTACGTGCTGAACTGCTTGTTTTACAGTTTACCACACGATTTGTCAGCAGCTTGGACAGTGCTAATTTTTTTGGTCACTTAAATTTCCCATCTAATATTTACTAATTTTATTTTATTTTTTCAAAGTACAAGTGATATCTGAATGATTTTGTGCCCAGAAGTTGTGTTAGGGAAATCTAAAATCAAACTTTACATACCAAAATAAAGCAATTTTAATTTTGGCACAATGATTTGGACTAAACAGTTTGGATCATTCCTGTGTTTTTGTGTATGTTAGAGTCCTACAATATATGCTAAGTAAGACACTATTTAAAATGCTTCTTCCCAGGCAGAGGCACACGCCTGAATCCCAGCAACTCTGGAGAGAGGGGCATCTTAAGTTCAAGGCCAGCCTCCGCAACTTAGGGAGACCCTGTCTGAAAATAAAAGGGATGGGTAGGCAGTTTAGTGGTAGAGCACCCCTGGGTTCAATACAACTGCCAGGAAAAGAAAACACTTCAGTAAAAATGTCAAAATTTTACTATGTTTTCAAAGTTAAGCCATTAACTAAATTAATTAACATGATTTATTTGGTAACATGGTAGGAAAAAAGCACACTGGAATTACACAACCCTTAAAGTTTATGCCTAAAAATATTGTATTTATCACTTATTTCCAGTCTGAAATTTCTTTTCAATAGAATGAGAAATTTAAAAAAATGCCTAGACACAAGGCTGGTCAGCAATAAACTGAATAGTAAAAGCATTTTTAAATGCGATAGCTATGCTCCTCTTATTTGCTTCTGTGATGAGCACTGCTGGCTCCATTGCTACCGTCTGTTCTGTTCATATTAATTTAGTGAGCACATGTAAGACAAGAAGGATCGAGAAGTATGAGGACATTATCTAGATAATCCAGGAAGGGGACCTTGGCTTTCAAATCAAGATTTTAACTAAGGCAGAGCTACAACACCACAAAAATAAAGTTCCAAATATATAGATAAAGTGTGTTTTAAAAATTAAAACAATTATATCTGTTTAGATGAAATCCATAGTTCAACTACAAAATTTTAAAAAGTTCTTTTCTCTTTCAGTAGCCTCTTTAATTTCTAATTTCAGCAGATAATACTGATTTTTAATTTTTAAGACTATGAACTGTTTCTCTTTTTTACTACTGTTATCCCTAAGTGGCTACAAACATTCAAAACCAAAATGTTTCACACATGAATAATCTAATACTATATCTGAATTAACAGGTTTCCAAGAAAACATAACAGTATTCTAAGCCATGTGTATATATGTAAGACTGGATGTCTGGGGGAAAAAATGGCATAATTGGTTGGGTCTTTTAATGGTTAGGAAAAAGAATTTGGGAGTTTTCCACAAAATATTCTTGAAAAGTCACTTAAGTGACTTTGAATAAACAGGCAATTTTACAGAGGGCTGTCATGCTACAGAAGTGGGTTCAATAATAGCCAATTCATTTTGAATAGTAGGGAATAAAAGTTGGCTTTAAGACCAGGTTAATGAAAACTGCCCTGGGTGTGCAGGTTTGTCTTTTCCTTAACTATGTCCTGATCGCTGGGGGGCCACATTCACAGGCTGCCTTATTTTTTCCTCACCCAATTTGCCAATAATATCTCCTCCCTACTCTGTATCATACTTCTACCCAAGATGCTCTTACAGGACTGGAACAAGCACACTTAATATCAGGAAGCATTCTCCGGTCTCCATTTACTAAACTAGCTGTCACCAGGGCAGAGCACAAGGACCCTGAACCATGTGTAAAGGTGCAGTGGCCCTTGCAGAGCGGATTCTGATGACCTGCAGCTGGCACTATGTGGACTTTCTACTTAATTTGTAAATACATTACAGCAGAAGACTGACAAAGCCTTTCTCTTTTCCCATATAAAAACCAATCTTCAGTTAACTCTCCAGCATTGTTTCTCTGGAAACCTAATGAAGGTGAGATGTCAGCTGTTTCTAAGCAACACTGTGGTTTTTAAAAAAAAAGACTCCTACTGGTGAGCTACATCTGGATTAAAAGACAGCGGGAAGCCCCCACTACACACACACAGTGGGAAGCTTAATAGGGGCTTCTCCAAATGGAACGTGATTTGTAATTATCTGTAATGGCACTGTCCTTTGCTGAGTCGTGTGTTACAGAAGACAGCTTCCCGAGGAGCATGAAGCAGCTAAAGGAGGGTGGGACCCACACCCACCCAGGGGTCATCTTGCCACCAGACCTGAGCTATCACCTGCAGAGCACACACCGGCTGCTGGCTGCTGTGCTTGGGTGGCCAGCAAAGCAGAGAAAGGCCGGTGCTCGCTACAGGACTCGCATCTTGTGAGTCCAGCTGATCCCAAGAACTGTTCATCCAGGATGAACGAGGTAACTAGTAGCTCCTTCAAGTGTATCCAATGTGGCAAAATTCTTACGAAATGTGTCACCTGCAAGAGGATCATTTGACAGGTTCTTTTGCAGGCTAGAATGTACTTGCTGGTTACACATTAGCACCATAGACAATCAAAAGCGACCAGTTTAATATGCTCAAAGTTAAATCAAAGTTTTTACCAAGTAGAAGGGGTTGCACAGAGCAGGAAGAAACATTAGACCCATTCTATGAATAACACAGTGACACAGCCAAACAAGTGCCTCTTCTTCCACACATCTGCATCTTAAATGAACAGCTGCCTTATCTCTATTTCTCATTTCTGCCATGTTCCTGTTATCAGATCTTATCTCACATGTCAAACATCTCCAAAACCCATCAGTATGTGGTTTTGACAACTGTCATTTAACTCCTTAACCATTTGCTAAGAAACCAATGAGCACGCTCTTACCATGCATTTCACAGAGTAAACCTCTTGTGCTGCTATGTCTAATGCATGCTTCTCTATCCACACAGGAGTAAGACACCACTCTCAAAGGGGTCATCACTGGGGACTCCTCCTGTATCCAAGATATGAAAATTCCTGTTTCTCTCTAACCTACCTTCTAGATGCAGGCATTTTCCAAGGTCTTATCCTGTCTCTCAGGTTTCTTTGCATTACAGTTTGGATTTGGATAGTACTCCAAAATCTTCTGCGTTCAAGGCATGGCTGCCAGATTGTGGTTGCAGGGTTTAGGAGGTGGGGACTACTGGAAGGAAGTGAGGTCACTAGGAGGTAGCTCAGGAGGGACCCTGGAGCCTAGCCCTCCTCTCTTGCTGTGCTTCCCACTTGCCTTTAGGTGAGCAGTTTTCTCCTCCATGTGCTCTCTGCCCTGAATTGCCACTCTACAGGCCAGAGCTGGCACAAGCAACTAGGGACCAAAACCTCAGAAACCATAAGCCAAAAATAAATCTTTGATTGTTTGTTCAGTTATTTTGTTATAGGTGGAAAAAAAAAGCTAACTAATGTATTCCAACTGTTTCCCTGAGTGATTTCACTTTCTCATGATTCCAGTTATCACACCTCTATATGAACTGATCCCAGTATGCACGTCTACTTGTCATCTGCAATCTAAATTCACCTATTCCTCAAGAATCTGACGCTTCATTGACATCTCAAACTTCTCCAAAACAACTCCCTCCTCCCTGCGGAAGTTCTGCATTCATTATGTTAATTAAGAACAAAAGAGCTGGTATGTAAGCAAATACAATTTTAAAAAGCACAGATTACATTTTGAGACTCAAGACACAAGATACAACTATACATTATGCATGTCAAAAAGTCATTACTTATATATTATAGAAGCAAAAAAATACCTTATAATATATACTATCTTATATTAGAATGAAAACATCAATCATAGAAATAATTTTTATGCTTTCTAAATTATGTGATTTGAGGTATCATACTGATATTTAGCACCTCTCAAGACATAATCTATTGAAGGTATAACTAATCTTTATTATAATATATAGACAAATAGATACAATTATGATTTTTTTCTTTTAAAGAATAGTTTTGAAGTATCAAACTTCAAGTATCAGTGACACCCTACATACTACGTAGAACTCTGATCATCATGCACCTTACAGAGGTGGTGATGGTCATCACCTTGTGCACTTTATGGTCCTGAACAACTTGCTGTGGCCAAATGCAGTGCTCTGTATGCTTCCTGTCTTTAAATTCAAGTCCTTTGTGGGTATACAGTAACCAAGTTAATACTGTAGTTAAGAATATTTTAAAACTGTCACCATGTGGCCAGCAGTGCTGGTTGAATGGCAAGTCAACCGGTTAAGTGCTGGCCATGCTCCTCTGACCTCCAGTGATGATAATCTCGTGTGCTCCATCATCACACGTTCTTGAAGATCACAAAAGGCTCTGCAGGTAAGAAAACATATTTAAATAACTATTCTATAAACTGATGCTTAAAAAAAAATGAAGCTCTGGGGGCTGGAGCAGTGCCTTGGCAGTTGTGGTGCTTGCCTGGCATGCACAAGTGTGCAGATTCGAACTCCAGCACCATACACACAACAAAGTGTCTGAGCAGGGACAGCCACATGAAAAACTAAAGTTGATTGTCTCTCTCTCTCTCTCTCTCTCACTGTCCCTCTCTAAGAAAAAAAAAAAAGAAGCTCTATACTGAATTTATGATTAACCCTAATGATCTGAGTACTCAGAATACCATTGCAGGCCCCCAGAATAGCTGTCAAACCCAGGCTGGATCATGGGAGAATCCTACACATGGTTTCCCAGCCACTTCCCAAAGCAACGGACATCAGATTCCAATACATCCTACCATACGATATAAAAATAAAAGGCAAGGCCACAAATAATATTTGCAAATATTTGCTATATGAATTACAGTATGTAGAGGCTGTAGGCTATTTAACACGATAAATGTCTTACGGTCCTTGATCTCATGTAGTTCACAATCTACCAAGTAACTCTCAAGCATCTCATGAGTTGAGGAGACAGACAGATACATATGAACAAAACCGTACATGTCTAACACACATTCATTCAGTTACAGAGGAGACAGAAAATCAAAGAGCACAGCTGTCCTTTAGGGAGCATAAGAAAATAAAAACCTGTGTCTCCTTCACAACATAATCTACCTGGATTTTATCAAGCTTGATTACTTATAGAACCAAGTGAAAACTTAATCCAACTTTCTGAAAACAGGACAAAGCGTAACTCCAGGGTTAAGAATCTCTTACTTGCTATCAAGCAGCTGTCTGCGTCACCTATTTTTAATCACTTAGCACAATTATTCACAGGAACTGGTAGTATTCAGAATGATCTAAATAAATACTTGGCAAAGACAGAGGACGAGAGCAGTTGCACATGGTGAACTTTAAGGTCCCTATTAAATCTGAGATCTTCCTATGGCAATGCTGTTCAAAAAGGTCACTGCAGACCCCTGCGTGTCCTCAAGACACACTTGAGGGCATTTCAAGCTCAAAGTTAAGCTCTTAACAACACCAGGATGTTATTTAGGGAGTCACTGACTGACATTTGCACTAACACTGTATAAACAATGATGGATAAGATTGCTGGTGCCTTGGAATACCGAGGCACTGGTGCCAACACATAGGAGCAATCACATTCTTTATCACCCTAAGCCCACAGGAAATGGGGGAAGAAGCTGGTTTCACCAAAGAACTGCATTGAAGAAGCAATGTGTTGTGTGATGTGGGTGACACAATGGGAGGCACCACCGACGTAAACCTGCAATGCACTGAAATACGTTTGAACTGTAAGCTGCACTGGCTGCTTCTTTTAGGAGACAACATTTTTATTTAAAAAGACAATGAACAAACTTTGATTATTCAGCCTTTGGTGTCTGGCAGATGTTTTCTGGAAACTGAAGGAAGTTTCCAATTGCTCCCTAACACTTACTTACTTTTCTAATAGGTGGTGGTCATTCTGACAAATGTGAGTTCTGAAAATCTAAGAAACATGCCACCAGTTGGAACAATCTGCACACTCAACAAACTGACATATCCTAAAACACCAATTAAAGTCAAAAACTGAGATATGGGTAAAACACTGATTGTAAGATAAACCAATGGATTTTAATACACAGCAATAAAGACTTCTCTAATGCAGGTTCCAAAAGCCATGATGTAACTGACCTTTGAGGACCCAACTCCTCTAAGTGTTGGAATAGCACCAAGGAGCACCCATGATTTTCTGAGAGACTATTTAGAACCACAACCCTGCTTGAGCCTAATTTTGGCCATGTGTCACCAAAAGAGTCTGAATGCAGAAACATGACTCTTACAACCTTCCTAAGCACACATTAAAGTTATTTTAGAAAACAGTCAACAAGGCCAGCCCTATTTTTGGCCATTAGAGTTGTTTCTCCTGAAATATTGTTTATGTTAATACAATAGACATATTACTATTATTTTATAAACTCCCAGTTTTAATTTCTAATACAATAAGTAGGTATATAATGCACATGTAGAAAAAAATTTGGGAAGCTCTTCAATAAATTTTTAAAATAGAGGTCCTGAAATCAAAGGTCTGTAAACTGTACTATATACATCCTAACTACTTAAACATATTGCCTTTCCCCCTAGAGACTTGCCTCCTTTGAATTAAGAATCATATACCATGTTTATTTAAATTCTTTGTACATTATAGTGTAAATTATATTGTAAATTCTTAAGGATCTTTACCTAGTAATGTTTTAATAAAATTTAAAAATAAAGACCAAGAATATGTATTTTAATTATCATTCCCCTACTAAATAGGTGAGTAAAAGGGTCAAATGTGGTTCTAGCAAATAGTTTTTAAAGAAAAAAATATTTTAATGAAAGAACTACCCCATACATAAAACTCTAATTTTTCAAGTTATTTTTAATAGCAAAAGTACACAAGGCATTGCAAATATGTATTTGACTTACTGATTCTACCAACAGCAAAAGAACTTTGAAAGCTACATATTTTACCTGTATGTGAATTATATATGAATTTCCAAAAACAATTTGGCTAATGACCAAACATTTATAAACAGAATTAAAATGACCTACTTCACAAATGAACATTCAGGTTTTTAAGGTCCTTAAATCTGTCTTGAATTGATTATGTTAGAAGTCTGTCTAAACACAGCAATGTGCAGGTTCAAGCAAAGACTGCGGAGGAGAAAGTAAGTTCATGTGTCTCGCGACACGCCCCTCACCCAGAGAACTAGGACTTCATGGAGCCATTAATAACTCCAGAGAAATTCATAGCTTCCAATCCCAATCACAGGTCAAGCAACACAAAACTCAGATTCAGCATTCTCACATCAATGTGGCTCCTTTCCTGCTAATCACTGGGAAGTCAGAAACTGTGCCAGCTGCACAGCTGAAATGGAAACACAAATAGCTGCTATCAGTGTGTCGGAGACACCACAGAATCAATTATCTATTTCCTTAATGGCTACCCACATGCCATCAATAATGAAAACGTGTGTATTAATAGTCCTATGGGACAAATGAAGAGCCACTGTCTATGGAGGTGGTGGAGCGCAACTGAGAGGTTCAGTGAGCATCAGGTACCTGCAGGAGCAGAAGCCTCAGAAGTCACACCAGGCAGCAACTTAGTAACATTTCTGTGCTTTCCCTCTTCTTGAAAAAGTAAAGACTTGACATATATGGCCATTTTTCACAAAATCTAAAATGTCAGATTGTTGTTACTACACAAAGCAATCATAAATTGCTCTGTACCTGCAAGGAGGAAGATGGTAAACAACAAGAAAAACCACAAGCCTCTAAATGTCAACACTGATGTTGGATTTTAGACTGATAATGACATTCAGGAAGTTTGCAACTTAGAAATGGGTGATGTTTTAAAATTTTAACCTATGAACTAGATTGACAAGCACTGGAAGTTATTTTTTCGTATAATATCAATGATACAGAAAAAGCTGGATTCTCAGGCTAGCTCATAAATGCATGCAGTTCACATCCTGGAAAACTATAACATTGCAAGGGGTTTCAGCAGAATGTACTATTTTAGGAGTTAAGACCTAGTGTGACAAGGCATCAGGAAGCCTGTCATTTGAAAAACAGACTTCATTAAAAGAATTTGAAGAATGAGTGGTTTTTTTTTTTAATCTACTCAAGAAAAGGGTATTTACAGGCCTCAGACTTTCTTGAGGCAACTAACCAAGAATTAGAACTTTGAATCTCTGAGTAATAATTAAGTGAGTTAATTTAGGAAAAACAGAGAAACAAATAAATTCCCTTGAGGTAAGTGATAGGAGAGGTATAACCACAGAAAAATGTTTAGCTCCAACAACTTCCCCTACCTATACTAAGTCCTGTTGTTGACCCAGGAAGGCTCAATCAGTAAAACCCTCACACTCAGACAGCAAGGGCCTGCCTGGTACCTAGGAAGAGGGCAGTGAGCACAGAGCTCCCTGCAGGTACACCAAGGTTCCAACTACCAAGGGAGGCAGTGTATGCAGTGGAAGGAGACAGACAGTGTTTTGGGGTGTGATGTGTCAATAATAGGTAGCCTTTGCCAACTCGGCCTAAATATGTACTTCCTCGTATGTAAAAGAAAGATGAAATATTTAATTGAAAAACGGCTGAGATCAAATGTAGTGTTAACAAATTTCCATGAGACAAATGTAAACCGTTTTATTACCGACCAGAGCAAAGAATGTGAAAGTGCGTGC
Source organism: Aplodontia rufa (assembly GCA_004027875.1). NCBI lineage: Eukaryota > Metazoa > Chordata > Mammalia > Rodentia > Aplodontiidae > Aplodontia > Aplodontia rufa. Next base: position 15,347 of record PVKS010000661.1, on the reverse strand, counting down.
AATTAAGAGTCTTACTAGACTTGGATTAAAGGAAGGAAACGACTCCCTGAAGACTACACTACCTGCACACAGCAAATAAGGCAATGCCTTACTTTTCTGTCAAAACCAGCTCAGGGGGCAGATTCTCTAGGAAGATTTCCTTGGGCCCCACTGCCAACCATTCTCTATTCTGCAATTTGTGCAAACCTAGATGGTGGGACTTACACATTGTGGGATAATTAACCTGTTCCCACAGGCCGTGGGTTCCTCGCTGACAGCGACTTCGCCTTGCAATTTTCAGGGTACAGCAACGTCTGGTGCACGGCGAGCCTCTAACAATTACTCCGGCTGCTGTGCTAAGCAGGATAATGTGACACAACTGTCGACAGGCGATCGTGCATTCTTACGTAGCGGGACGAAACCTGGCGTGTCGGCCAAGGATATGCAACCAGGCTAAGCTTGCACACAGTATCATTCCAAGCCAACAGCCGCGACCCGGAAAACCCCAGGGAACTCAGCGCCCGCTCGCCTCTCTGGGGCGGCTGAGTGCGCCCGGGTGCAGCAGCTGCTGGGTGGCGAGACCCACTTTCGCTTGTTACCTTGGCCACTGACACCAGCAACGCATTTTGCTGAAAACGACGACGACGAGCGACAGCACGGCGGCTGCACTGTGTGCGCCGTCCCCTCGACTTCCCCGACGCCCCACAACTTGTCGCCCAGGCAGTCGCAGGTGCAGCTCGTCGCCGACGCGGGGAGGACGCCTGGGCCCGCGACCGCCGCGCGAGCGAGTGCGGGCGCGCGGCTCCCGGCCCGGGGCCGACGGCGGGGCCCTGCGCCGCGTCCCGCCGCACTTACTCAGGCTCGCTGGCAGGCTGCGCAGTCGGCCGCGGGCTCGAAACCGGGCGCCGCGCAGCAGCGTCGCCCCGCGCCGCTTCCGTCGCGCCTCATCGTCCTCCTCCAGCAGAGAGGCCGCCGCCGACGCCACGGTCTAGCCCGGAGTTCCAGCGGCGCGGCTCTCAAAGGCTCCACTTCCGGGCCGCACTCGGGTGTCTCAGGCAAATGCCCCCGCCGGCTCCCACATAACCTGCTCCCGGTCGTCCTTCCGGGTGGGAACCGGGCCGCCTCCCGGGCATGCGCAGAACCCGCCAGCCGGGAGGCGCGCGACGGTGGCCGGCGAGGGAAAGATACCTCAGCTCCGCGGCTGGGCGCGCTCAGCCCTAGGCCTCGGGTAGGAGCCAGCGATCGGGGACCCTGCCAGGTCTCTCCGCGGGACGCAGTTTTTACAGAAGAAACTGTCTGCCGTTAGGGTTGATAAGGTCTAAATGGGCTCCAGGATTTAAAGCGCTTCCTTCCCCCTTTCTAAGGCTATGACAGTCGATCATGAAGGACAGATGAAGGCCTCCCTTTGTACAATTAGGAGGGCTCCTTTAAATTAAAAGAATGAAAAGTTTTTTTTTTAATTAAGTTTTTCAAAAGCACAGGTTCATGGAATATATTAGGGCCCCTATGTCACTGCCTCATTTTGACCTGCATTGCATCAATGCACTGTTTGTTTACACATCTGCCTTACTCTCCCCTTGGTCATTCCCAATTCTGTATACTCCATTTTATACACACCAGGAAATTTCCTAAGTTTTTGTTATTGTTTGGTTGGTTTTAACAAATGTATCCTTCTACCAGATGGAGAGGTCCAAACCCAGGCAGGGCTCTTGATGCCTACCTTTCTATCATTACTAAGTAATAAGCCCTATTACATCACCTCCACAAATAAACTGTCACAGCAACTCTAGAAGATACTTTGTGGAAAAACCTTGGTTCTCTTTAAACTAAGCAGCAAAAACATCCCGCCACAAAGTGGACAATGGATTTAGAATCAATTTTGAGTGTGTCCTGTTTGGTAATTCACGGTTCTCCTACCAGTAACACAAAGGATTTGAAATTGTAGGAACTCAGTAGAAATTGCACAAGGCATAAACGTGCACAGACAAGTTCTCTTGCATAGGACCAGCAAATGGAACCTCTTTTGATTTAACATTGCTGGGCACTCCTCCAAATTAAATTGATAATTAAATTGAATAGTAGGGTGGAGGAATTATTCACAGAACAGTATCATGTGACTTTACAACATCACAGATATTTCTGGCAAATATTCAAGAAACTCCGGATAAATATTGTTGACCTGGAGGAGCCCTACCATCTAGGACTATTTCAAATTAGCTCTATAAATTGTGAGTTTTATAAAATGAGATTTTTGTACATTAGACAACTCCTAAAAGTACTTAATAGCTCCAAAATGTTTTATCAGAGCCCACTGCAGCAAAATTTCACTTAGATTTTAAAGCAAAAATATTTTATCCTAAAAGGAAATAATTCTAAGAATTGTTTTCTTCCACCTTTTATCAATAATTTCTCATTTCTCTAAGCTGGAAGAGGTCAGATGTCAGCAAAATTTCAGGACAAAGCAACAGTTCCTGAAACATAAGGACTGGGGTTGCTTGGCATCCCTCAATCCTGAACAGCTGGTACAATTATTGTTATCACGGTGGGTGCTCAATAATGCTTTATCCAGTAACTATTTTGAATCCTTGAACTAACATGAGTCAGTAGCCCATGCAACTGTTTATTTCTGTATAACGTATGTATTGTTTTAATTCTGTATTAAAAGAACTCACACCACAGTTGCCCTCGGCGTGAAAAACAAACAGCCTGAGATAATTCTGCAAAAGCTTAGCTTTTCTACCTAAATGAACAGCAGATGCTTTGGAAAGGGGAATGGCCTCTTTTGGAAGCTTTCATAACCAACCAGCGAAATGAGTGTTGTTACCACCGTTTTCTATAGAGAACAAGAACTCTGAGGCTGTCACTTCCTAAGGAGGGCTCAGGCTCAGGGTCCCAGAAACAAGCTAGGGCACAAAGTAATCTCAGGCCTCGCTCAAGGAAGAAATGCACACTGTGGGTGGTCGACCAAGAGCAAACACCACTTCTCCGGCAGTGCGTTCGTATTGGCACCTTAGGCAGCCTCCCTAGCGTCCTTCCTGCCCAGGCCCACTGGAGCCTCTCGCGAGAGCCCCTGCGCCTACGCGCGCGGTCCGGTGACGTCAGGGCCCTCGGGTCTGCACTGCGCCTGCGCGACGCTCAGCTAGAGGAGCCGGCTCTGGTGGGCGGGGCTTCCGGTCTGGCAGCGGCGGCCGGCGCCGGACGTCGGGTGGGAGGTGCGCGGACGCAGGTGAGGCTTGCGCGGCGTCGGGCGTGGTAGCTGTGGGGTCCGCGGGGAAGCGGCTCCCGGGCGGAGGTTGGGTGGCCGCTGGCCCGCTCTCTGGGGCGGCGGAGTGTGGTCGGCTCTCCCCTGCCGTCCTGCGGTGGCTCTGCTCGCCCCCGGCGTCCCGAGACTGCGCCCCGCGGTCCCGGAACCCCGGCGCTTGGGGTGGGAGCGGGCGCGGGGCTGCTGGGCCGGTGGGGCTGGAGCTTCCTTGCTCGAGCTGTCCTCTGCTTCCGGGATCCGCGGCCTTTTGGTGCCGTTGTGTCCTCCGCACCGAGAGTGGCCCAGTGTCGCCAAGTGCCCTGGAACGTTTGCTACTCCCAGCCGCCTTCTGTATCAGGGTTGCTCCAAGGGAACGTCGGTCGTGCGGTCTCCGTTTCTCCAGCGAAAGGGCGCTTAAAGAACTTCCCCAAATAACTCGGGCCGCTGGGGCTGTTTTGTTTTTGTTTTTTGTCTTTCTTTTCTTTCCTTTCCTCTTCTTTCTTTCCTTCCCTTCCTTTTCCCTCCTTCCCTCCCTCTCTCTCTCTCTCCTTTCTTTCTTTCTTTTCTTTTCTTTTCTTTTCTTTCTTTCTTCTTTCCCTTCCTTTTTCCTTTCCTTCTTTCTTTCCAGCAGCTGAATGGAGTGGAGTCCTGTGTGCTAATTACTCACTTTCAGTTTTTTGAAAGTTTTGCTTTATCATTGTTAAAAAGTGAAACCTCCCACCCCCCTGCTCCCACTCATTCTTTTTTTGCTTAGTATTTTGCACTACTAGATGTTAAATGTTGCATGAATCAGTAAGCATCTAACGGTTTCAAGGATTTACTCAAACCAGGTACTGTGTTAAGCACCTTATGTAGATGATCTGATTTCAAACCTCTCCTAATTTTTTTTAACCCATTTTAGTCTTAAGGAAACTGAAGCTTTGAGAAATTAATTGTCCCGTATCACACAGCTATTAAATATTAAAAAGTCCACATTGGAATATTTATTAACTCCACACCTGAGCTATTACAACAAAGCTTTTTGTCTCATTGCAAATGGGAAGCATCAGCTAGCTAAAAGCCTCAGAACCAAAAAGTAAAATGAAAAAGGTTTGTAAGGGGCAAAGGAAACACTAACTTTAACTTTTTATGCACTTGCAATGGCCAAATAGTTATCTATTTAATTTTTAAATCCTTGTTATCTGTCCATATAGTCATTTTAAGATTCATGTGTATCCATACCATTGCCTAAATTTCTTCATTATTGTAAAATAATTAAAGTCTTTTCCTGGGATTTGTTGAGTGAAACTGACATTGAGACCATGTAGCAGCCAGATCTATAGAAACTATATACCTGTATTTGATCATTCAGAGAAGTCTTTTATAATAAAGTTAATTTTACATACATCACACATTAAAAATGCAGCACATTGTACCCACTTGAGAGAACCAGGTGGTAGTCAGTTATGCAAACCAGAGTCAGAAAGGGGAAGTAGTTACCATAATCAAAGATAAAAGTCTGAGGGAAGTGGTGTCTTCTGGGTTTATCTCTGGATCTAACCTGCTCAGTAGAAGTTGGGTTTTCTTTGTCAGAAATTAGACTGAGAAGGTCAGGTTGGTCAGGCTGGTTTTTTTTGTTGTTGTTGTTTGTTTTTTTCTCCCTTCCTTAGGCCACAGATGACCACCACTGTGAACCATTGTCAGTGCAGTCAGAATCAAGCTGTACCCTAGCAGTCGTGTTGTTGAGTAGTATGTAGCCTGCAGAGCCAGCAGGGCTTTCCCTGGTATGCTTTTTCTGGAATCAACTCTAGTTATTTAATAATTCGTCAGCAAACAAAGGTACTATGGGTCTGCCACTGGTAGCTCAAATTACAACATATTTTCTGGCCCCTAGAGTTCCTGTGTCTTTCTGTTTTGTTTGCTTGGGCGGGAGTAGCTAGAGGAGGGGGAATCCCATGGCCCAAACTCTGTGGTAGATCTCACCCCTTGGAAAGCTTCTGGGACTCCACTACATGCTGGTGTGCCAGGAGGGGTGTGAGACTCAAGAGAAACCATGGCTTATTTTCCTAGAACATGTATTTTTCTTGAAGTCTTTCTTGGAAACATAAGTTTATTTTAATATTACATAGCTTAAACCACATTTAAAATAGCTCTAATGTATTATAGATTTTAATAGAACTCAAATCAATATTTAAAACTTAGGAATTTTGCATGTTTGTTAATCACTAGGAAATGTTCTAGATCCTAACCCAAGAAAGGATCCATTATTCTCTGATTTTTTTAGCGGTTTTCAGTGGAAAACTATATCTCAAAACATTTACTTTCATGTTTTTTATTGGCTATTTCTAGATAGACATGACAGCGGAATACACAATGACATAATTACAAAAGCATGGAGCGGACCTTGTTCTAATGCGTTCCACAGTATTTCTCCTTCCCTTCCTCCCATCTCCTGTTCTCTTCCCTGTACTCTGCCGATCTATTATTTACTAACAGTTTTTTTTAATTAGTGTCTTGTTGATATACGTGTTGATGAGATTCACTATGGTGTGTTCATCTATGAACATAGGAAAGTTGAGTCTGATTCATTCCATGAACTTTCCCTGTCATATCCTTCCTTCCATTTACATCCTCTTTGTCTGTTCCTCTGATATTTTTCTTATTTGGGGTTAGTTTCCACATATCGGAACATTTGACCTTCAGCTTTTTGAGACTGGCTTATTTCACTTAGCGCAATAGCCTCCACTTCCATCCGTTTGCCAGCAAATATCATGAAGTCATTCTTCTTTATGGCTGAGTAATACTCTTTTATATATATACCACATTTTCCTTATCCATTGATCTGTTGAAGGGCACCTTGGTTGATTTCAGAGTTTAGCTATAGTGAATTGTGGTGCTATAAACCTTGAGTGGCTGCATCACTGTAGTAGGAATATATACTGAGGAGTGGGATAGCTGGGTCAAATGGTGTTTCCATTACTAGTGTTTTGAGGAATCTCCATACTGCTTTCCAAAGTGATTGTACCAATTTGTAGTTCTACCCTACAATGTATAATCATACCTTTTCCCCCATACTCTTGCCAACATTTATTGTTGTTCATATTCTTGATAATTGCCTCATTTTATTTTTGTTAAAGCTCATAAGATAGTAAGTTCTCATTACAACCCTTTTCACGGATATCAACTCATTTGAAGCAGAAACAGTGCATCTGCCACAAAGCAGTGCATAGCTCATGTGTAGGCACTGAGTACTTGGGGTTTGACTGGCATGAGGACATGAGCCAAAGGGAGTGTGCTAATGAGTTTGTATTGGTAAACTGCACGTAGGGGCTGGAGGTGGCTCAGCAGCTGGAATGCTTACCTGGCACCTGTGAAGATCAGGTTCAAACCCCAGAACCACATACACAACCAAGTGTTGGAGAAACCAGCGTCACATAGAAAAATAAATAAAATTGATCTCCCCCCATGCACGTGTGCACGTGCACAGACACACACACACACACACACACACCCTCTTTAAAAAAAAAAAACTGTAGGTAACCACAATGAAGTGGATAGGTGAAGTGAGGAATTTATGGGGAGAGAATTCCGAATTGGGGTTTGAACACTGGAGTGACTGGGTGTAGCTAGCAGGGGAGGAGTGAAGTAGACAGATATAAGTTTGTTTTGTCAAAGGCCTTGTCTGTGACTAGGATTTCAAAATTCTAGGAAGTCAAATGTCAGTTCAGTGAGAGAGTTATTTGTTTAAAAAAATTCAATCTGTTTTAGGCAGTTTCTGGTGTTGTGTGGTCGTCTGAGAGAGAAAAAGACAAAAAGGCAGACCTTACTTCTTGAGCCCAGAAGTGAAATGTGTCATTTCTGACCTTGTTTTTCTAGCTTCTTTATTAGTGGTATTCTTTTGCATTATGTGCTAATAAATAACTAAGCAGTTAAAGAAGTAATTCAATGAATGGTGGCATTTTGGGAGAAAGATAATTAAAATTATTTTTCACTGTTGTAAATAACAGGAAATGGGGCTGGCGATACTGTTGATAACATACAAATTAGAATTAGGTAACACGGTTGTTCATTGCAGAGGTTGAAAAGATTCACCATTTATAGTATCGATCTGTTTTCATTTAGTAAGCATTCACTGTGAAGTGGGTAATCTCTGTAAGGTCATTACGTTAAATGAGCTGAATTTTACCTTTCACTTACTCTCTTTCTGCTTTATTAGCTAAGCCAGAAGATCCCCTGCTCCCATGGCTGCTTCACCGACCCTACAGACTGTTGCATCTCATGTTCCCTTCGCAGACTTATGTTCGACTTTAGAGCGAATACAGAAAAGTAAAGGACGGGCAGAAAAAATCAGACACTTCCAGGAGTTTTTAGATTCTTGGAGGAAATTTCACAGTGCCCTTCATAAGAACCAAAAAGATGTTTCAGACTCATTTTATCCAGCAATGAGACTTATTCTTCCTCAGCTGGAAAGAGAGAGAATGGCTTATGGAATCAAAGAAACTATGCTGGCCAAGCTTTATATTGAGCTACTCAATCTGCCAAGGGGAGGGAAAGATGCCCTTAAACTCCTCAACTACAGGACGCCCACTGGGACGCGTGGAGAGGCTGGCGACTTTGCTCTGGTTGCCTACTTTGTTTTGAAGCCCCGGTGTTTGCAGAAAGGAAGTTTGACCATACAACAAGTAAATGAACTTTTAGATTCAGTTGCCAGCAGTAATTCTGCCAAAAGAAAAGACCTGATAAAAAAGAGTCTTCTTCAACTCATAACGCAGAGTTCAGCCCTGGAACAAAAGTGGCTCATACGAATGATCATAAAGGACTTGAGGCTTGGTTTTAGTCAGCAGACTATATTTTCTGTCTTTCATAATGATGCTGCTGAGTTGCATAACGTCACCACAGATCTGGAAAAGGTCTGTAGGCAGCTGCATGATCCCTCTGTAGGACTCACTGATATTTCTATCACTTTATTTTCTGCCTTTAAACCAATGCTGGCTGCAATAGCAGATATTGAGCACATTGAGAAGGACATGAAACACCAGAGTTTCTACATCGAAACCAAGCTTGATGGTGAGCGTATGCAGATGCACAAAGACGGGGACGTTTATCAGTACTTCTCTCGAAATGGCTACAACTACACTGATCAGTTCGGTGCTTCTCCGCGAGAGGGTTCTCTTACCCCTTTCATTCATAACGCATTCCACCCGGATGTGAAAAACTGTATCCTTGATGGTGAGATGATGGCCTACAACCCCAACACACAGACTTTCATGCAAAAGGGAAATAAGTTTGATATCAAAAGGATGGTGGAGGATTCTGATCTGCAGACTTGCTACTGTGTTTTCGACGTATTGATGGTTAATGGGAAAAAGCTAGGACGCGAGATCCTGAGAAAGAGATACGAGATTCTTGGTACTACCTTTACACCAATACCAGGTAGGGTGGAAATAGTGCAGAAAGCACAAGCTCATACAAAGAATGAAGTGGTTGATGCGTTGAATGAAGCAATAGATAAAAGAGAGGAGGGAATCATGGTAAAACATCCTTTGTCCATTTACAAGCCAGACAAAAGAGGTGAAGGATGGTTAAAAATTAAGCCAGAGTATGTCACTGGACTAATGGATGAGTTGGACATCATAATTGTGGGAGGCTATTGGGGTAAAGGTTCACGGGGTGGCATGATGTCTCATTTTCTGTGTGCAGTAGCAGAGAAGCCCCCTCCTGGTCAGAAGCCATCTGTGTTTCATACTCTGTGTCGTGTTGGCTCGGGATACACCATGAAAGAACTGTATGATCTAGGTTTGAAATTGTCTAAGCACTGGAAGGCCTTTCATAGAAAAGCTCCACCAAGCAGCATTTTGTGTGGAACAGAGAAGCCAGAAGTATACATTGAGCCTTGCAATTCTGTCCTTGTTCAGGTTAAGGCTGCAGAGATTGTCCCCAGTGATATGTACAGAACTGGCTGCACGCTGCGCTTTCCAAGAATTGAGAAAATTAGAGATGACAAGGAGTGGCATGAGTGCATGACGCTGGAGGACCTGGAACAGCTGCGGGGGAAAGCATCTGGAAAGCTTGCATCAAAACACCTGTGCACAGGTGGTGATGATGAACCGCAGGAGAAAAAGCGGAGAGCGGCCCCAAAGGTGAAGAAAGTCATTGGGATTATTGAACACTTGAAAGCACCTAACCTTTCTAATGTAAGCAAAGTTTCCAACGTATTTGAAGATGTCGAGTTTTGTGTTATGAGTGGCACAGACAGCCATCCAAAGCCTGACCTGGAGAACAGAATTGCAGAGTTTGGTGGTTACATAGTGCAGAATCCGGGCCCGGACACATACTGTGTCATTGCAGGTTCTGAGAACATCAGAGTGAGGAACATCATTGCTTCCGATAAACATGATGTTGTCAAGCCTGCATGGCTTTTAGAATGCTTCAGGACCAAAAGTTGTGTGCCCTGGCAGCCTCGCTTCATGATCCATATGTGTCCATCAACAAGACAGCATTTTTCCCGTGAATATGATTGCTATGGTGACAGTTATTTTGTTGATACAGATTTGAACCAACTGAAAGAAGTGTTTTCAGGAATTAAAAATTCTAATGAACAGACTCCTGAAGAAATGGCCTCTGTGATTGCTGATTTGGAATATCGTTATTCCTGGGACCACTCTCCTCTCAGTATGTTCCGACACCACACCATTTATTTGGACTTGTATACCATTATTAATGACTCAAGCACCAAAATCAAGGGGACAAGATTAGCTTTTAAAGCCTTGGAACTTCGGTTCTATGGGGCGAAAGTCGTTCCTCGCTTAGCTGAGGGAGTGTCTCACGTAATCATCGGGGATGATCATAGTCGTATTGCAGATTTTAAAGCTTTTAGAAGAACTCTTAAGAAAAAGTTTAAGATCCTTCAAGAACGATGGGTGACTGATTCAATAGACAGGTGCGAGTTACAGGAAGAAAATGAGTATCTGGTCTAATCCAGCTTTCTTAAGAAGCCTTGGATCTGGCAAACTGTTTTGGTTTTGTTTTTAAAATCTGTTCTATAAAGTATCGTTAGATGCACGTTAAAATAATAAAAGTTAAAATAATAATTTTAACTTTTAAGGGAAAGGAGATGGAATGACTCAAAGCCAAGAAACTATCTTAATAGTGTAGTATTTTATGATTTTTATGACCAAGATGAAATAATCAAACAATTTAAAGATGCTTATGTGTAATAGTTATTTAGAAATCTAGAGTTTTTGACTCAGATATTAATAAAATACACCTAGAAGTTTTTAGAATTACAGGTATTGACCTTCTGAACAGAATTTTCCAGTGTCATTTAAAATTTTGAATAGTTTTTAGCTAATAAAAGCGTTGCAAGAACGAAGGGCAGACTTGTTACAATCAGGCATGTAAAATATATATATTTTTTACTTGACTAAAATGCTCCCTTTAAATGGGAAATGCTATAAACAGTTTTAAAAATACTTTGTCAGTGATATTTTTAGTTAAGTAAGGGGAAGTGTAATGTGACTTGGTTGTCTAAACAGTTAAGACTGAGTTGGTTCTTTAATTTTAAAATTTCTAAAATAGTACACATTTTAAAGCAAATGTTTTTTTACGTGAACTTATACTCCAGTATGTAGTATTCACCAAGAGATATAGGTCAATGATATAAAGCGATGAGTAGGTATCAAAGAAGCTTGTGTGCTCCAGTTTTCTTGAGAGAGAAGTTAATTGTGTTGACTTTTTAAAAAGGGCCTTTGTAAATAGGTTATTTAAAATCCATGTATATAGTACATATTATGTCTGGATTTATATATCAAATTTTGAAATACAGCCTGTATTCAAAAATATTTTTTCAAGACAGTTGAAATGAATGGAATTTGGTACCTGAGATGTGTGTGTAAATTCTTTGAAAGTAATTAGAAGTTTTATAAAATGGTAGAACAAATGTGTGCAATTGTTATATTTAATTCAAATAAAATATTTAACATTATTAAGATTATTTGTTCCATTCGTGTTCTTTATTTTGATAAATCTTTTACACAGTATCTTTTTACGTATGAATTCTATTAGGTTTTTGGGATATGGTCCTAGAAATGGAAATGCTGGTTCAAAGTTACATGCTTTTCAGCGACTTTTGATACGTTTTAAAAATCCTAGTAAAGGGGCTGGAGCAGAGGCTCAGCAGTTGCGGCGCTTGCCTGGCGTGCGTGAGGACGCAGGTTCTAACCCCAGCACCATGTACACAAAGAAGTGTTGGAGCAATGGGGGCTGCAAGAAAAACTAAATAAAATTGATTGTCTCTTTCTCACTGTCTTGTCTCTTAAAAAAAAGAAAAATCCTAGTGAAAATACTTTCCTTGGTTCCTTTCTTCTTCCTCCTGTAAATGCTGGGTGGTTGAGTTGCTCATTGCAACCTGCTCTGTGCTTCTCTTCACTGGGCCTCCTGTCCTTCGAGTGTGCTGACAACTCCCGCACTTCTTTATCCCCAGTCTCTTTGCTGAGCTACAGCTCCTGTATCTAGCTACATGACACCTCCACATGATGCCTAGTAGGCCTCTTAAGTCCAGTAGTTGTAACTATTTTTTTTCTAAAACAGGCTTTTATTTTTCATTATAGTATAACTGTTACAAAGTTTTATTAAAGGACAACTAAAACACTAAAAAAATAGTGCATAAACCCTTCTGTGTACTTTACCCAGTTTGAATGATTATTCATGACCTGTCTTTCATGCCTCCAGCTGGTGGTGGCAGTTAGCAGTATGGAGGTTGAGCTCAGGGTGCTCTTCCACAGAGCTCCATCCCAGCCTTCTGGTTTTCATTCTGAAACAGTTGCACTAAGCTGCCAAGGCTGGTCGAGTACTTGGCAATTCTGCCTCAGCCTCTCTGCTGGGATTACCGGTGTGGGCCGCTGTGCTTGGTCAGATTATTTTAGAGTAATCTGGATCACATGCCTTTGTCTGCACAGGTATTATAATGGAACCCTTGATTTCTCAAACAGGGTTGGGTTCTCTTCCAGTATTCCCCCTCCTTACTTGCTAGTGCATCTGTTCACCCAGGTGCTCGAGCTAAACTCTATGGTGTTGTCCCCAACAATCCATTTGTCCGCATTCTTACAGCATATAGCAGATCTATTCAGAATATGACCTCTCTCCACTCATGCCAGTGGCCAGCACCTAACCATTCCTGCTGGTTAGCAGGCCTTCCTTCCATTCTTATTATTTTACTTTTAAATATGCAAATAAGATTGTGTTACTCTCTTGGTTAAAACCACTGAATTGCCATCACTAATAATATCCCTTGTCTTTACCATGACCTGTGGTACCTAACCCAACCTTTCCTGGCTTTGGTTAGCAGATGTCATATCCTGCTGATTACCTCCTGCACCCCATACCTTGCTCACCAACTTGAGCTACGCTGGCCTGTTTGCACTCCTTTACCTCCTTTAGATCTCCATGTTTGCCCCACCCCGACCCAGCCCTTACCATCCCTGTACTAAGCCTGACCTTTCCCATGGCTGTGGATTTCCTACTCCCAGACTAGGATCTCCATGGACGACAACACCTGATATGTGTTGTTCAATGTTAGAATTGGTAGCTGTTTATGGAATAAGTATTCTGAAGCAGACTGAAAAAATACTTTGCTTTTCTTCTCCAAGGCTATGGATTTTTTGCCAGAAGACAGGACGGGATTTTCCAAGACCTCCAGCCTTTTGTGAATCCCTGAAGGCTTAGAACTGTGCTCCCATCCATTCCCTCTCAGCCTGAGGGTACTGTCTTTGAAAGTCAAGTGCTGGTGGCTGCTTCACACAGGTGCTTTGCCTGGGGCCTTAGTGAAAAGGATCGCCTCAGACCACTTTTGGGAAATAGGTTGGGTTTAACTTTAGCACATCTAATATGGAATTCTTTCAGCTCTAGAGCTACTCTGTAAAAATTACTACTATCTGTTTTTAACCAATAAAACTTCTGTCTTTTCCTGGTAATCATTTGTAAAAAGATTAGTAAGGCAGTTGCTTTCCTAAAGGAACTCATGACGTACTGAAAGTAAGAAAATTGGAATATAAAAGACAAGTGTTTTCCTAGTGAAGGAAATGAGATGCTACCCTGAAAAGCCGTGCAGAGTAGGGAAGAGGACACATTCCAAAGCCAGGTCATCCTGAGCTCAGTTCCAGTTCTGCCACCATTTTTTAAATTTTGGGCAATCACTACCTCTTTGAACTTTACTTGGTTTCTTAATTTTCACGTGAAAATGACACCTGTCTCGCCATCATGTTTGAGGACAGTTATAGCACCAGCATATATTAAGAACTCTTCAGCATCTATCTGCTACTCTCACCTAGGCCCTCCAAAATGGCTTAGTTAACCCCAGTCGTTACTAAGTAGGTAGATTCAGAAGGAAGTACAACTTCATCAGGCATATTGGTCTGGAAAGTTGTCCTGGCAGAGTGAAGATCATAAATAAAGGCATAGGAGTTGCTAAAGTGTGGATATTTTATAAAACATTCAGATGTAGGTACATAAGCCTATCAGGCATATTGGTATGGAAAGATTCTGTGGCAGAGTGAAGATTTTGAAAAGTCTTAAATGCCGCAATATAGAGTATAGATCATATCTGGTGCCTAAGGTAAGTTCATCAAAGAATTGCAAGCAAGGTATCAGCCTCCAGTCAGGCTACTTTATTTTTTTTTAAGTTTTAATTTTTAGACCTCTTTATTGAAATTTGATTGAAGTACTTGATGTATACAATTTGATGAGTTTGGGGATAAGCGCATCTCTGGCCACAAACTTCTTCATCACCTCCAGGTTATCTCCTGTTCCATCCTTCATTGACTGATTGATTCCCTTCCCTCTTAATCATGCATAAACCTGAGTGCCTCCCTGTCCGTGCTGCACACACTTCGGTTGGCCAGAGGGGAAGAAGAAGAACCAGTGCTTCCTCTGCTCAGGTTTCCTGGTCCTCCTGCCTCAGAGGCTGTTTCCCTCAGAATTTCAACAAACCTGTGTTCACTTGCTGATGTTTCTTCTTCATATACAAGTATTTATAAAGAATGATCTACATTAGTTACATTTCCTAGCTTTTTGTCTTAAAATTCCACATACAATTTTAAGATAAAGGCTTCGAACTCTTTTGCTACACTCTATAAATGTCTAGAGCATGTTAGAGATTTTGCTGGAGCTCACAACCACTTTTTCACCAAGAAGGTATAACCATGTTCATAAGGGTGTAGTTGGACCACTGAAGGGAGAAACCCAGCCACTCAGTAAGCTAAATTAACCAAATAAACCCTGACAATTCCTCAGCTGTAGATATCACGGGGAGATTTGCCTTTCAGAGAACAGGAATTTCCTTTGACATTTGAAACAATTTGGAGCATAGAAAAAACATCGTTTTCTTTTGCCTCTTCCAGATCTTGTAATCTTGAGAAGAGTACCTCACAAAAATAGCACCAAAGAGCTGGAGCAACCAAAACTTTCATCCATCACCATTGGGAACAGAAAATGGTGCCACTTTGAAAAACCTGTAATTTTTAAAGTTCTAGACCTATTTCTGTAACTCACCAAATTTACCCTGCCACAAAAGAAAGAAGAAGCTGTCTACAAAATGATCTGTACAAAACTATTCAAAGAAGCTTTCTTCATAATAGCTGCAAACCAGGAAGTCATTCATCTTTCCATTGGAGAATGGATAGATAAATCGGTATACTCATACAGCACAACTCCATTCAGCAACAAAGGCAGCTGATGCCCACAGGAATACAGACTCCCACTTGAGCGACAGAAGCCAGCTGAAGGAGCACACATTGTATAGTTCCTCTGCATGAGGTTCGGAAACAGAACTTATCCATGGTGACAGAAATCAGAGTAGACTTATCTCTGGGAAGGGAGTTAACTGAAAAAGGAACAAAGAAACATTTCTCAAGTGAGAGAAGTTTAATTATGATTACACAGTGGTATATACTTACCAAAGCTCTAATGATTCTTTTCATTTTTCCATGTAAATTACATTTTAATAATTTCCTTAAATATTTAAAGCAACTATTGATTACATAGTTTCATAAAGACTAAAATTCCCGGTATGTTGAAATGAGTGCAAGAAGAACAATAAAATGTTTCCAAACATGTTCAATTTTAAAGGATGTGAGGATGAATCAATATTAAA
>PVKS010000660.1:0-178754 GCA_004027875.1 Aplodontia rufa | reverse complement strand
GATGGTCTAGTAACATGAGTTAAATCCAGATAAGATGTAATGCTTTATAATCTAATACGTTTTTTAGAGCTATAAAGGGAAAGGGAAGGGAGGGATAAGGGAGGGTAACTGGGGGGGGCACTCCTGGGGATAATTACAATATCCAGAATATTTACACATTTTATACACATTTTATATTGATTTGTTAAAATCTTGTAAGGTTGTTCAAAAAATAAAAACAAACAAAAAAAAAGTGTCACTGTGAGCTGGAGTGATGGCTGGTGGTTTTGGCACTTGCCTGGCAAGCACAAGGACCCGGGTTCAAATCCCAGCACCACGTACACAACTAAGTGTTGGAGCAATAAAGGCCATGTGAAAAACTAAAAAAAAAAAAAAAAAAAAAAAAATCTTCAAAGATGTCAAAACCCAGAGCAGATTCTAATGAATCCCGTAACCCTTCGTCTAGTGAAGTCTCCCCCCTTTTCCATATTTGCTTTGTCCTTCTTGCCTTTTTGCTAAGGGGTTTAAAGTAGGTCACAGCCATCATGACTACCTGAGTATGCATTTCTAAACACTTTTTTCCTGTTTAACCACAACACCATTATCACCACTAATAAAATTAATGCTAATTGGTTGGTGTTATCTAATAGCTCATTGTATTTATAAGCATTTGAGTTCAGATGAGCTGCTGCTTCTGCAGAGCTTAGAGGGGCTGCAGAGCACCCAGAGTAGAGGCGGGTTGGTTGACGCAATGCTGCCGGGAGGCGAGTGCCTCTTGGGGATCTGCGAGTTCTGGCCTGGCCAGGACAGTCCTGCCATTGTCTCCACAGACTAAATGTGGCCCACAGGTACGTTTAGTAGGGACTGAGCAGTGCTTAAAAACATTCAGACTAGGAGATTTTGTACAAAATCCAGATTCTTGGCTTCCCTTTAAAAAGGAGCTGGGCAGAAAGGACCCTCATTAGCTGACAGCACAGAGCTGCCGTCCTGCCCAGTCCCACCCCTGCCTGGCTGCCATGAGCCTGTGAGTTTGCATCACAGGACTGGCTGAGGCCTTGCGAAGCCCTTCAAGAGGCCTCACTGCACACCATTCACTGCGCTAGGCAACACTCGCGCCCACAGTGCCACATTCCAGCTCTGTGGGTGTGGCTACACTACTTGGGGCTCAGGGTTCTCATCTGTAAAACGGGAAGAAGGGAATGCCCTCACCTGGTGACAACCCAGGCTAAGCACCTGGTGGCCAGCATGAACCGCTCCTTTTTAAAGGGAAGCCAAGCATCTGGACTTTGTACAGAAATCTCCTAGTCTGAACGTTTAAACCTTTCACCATCCATGCTGGCCTGCTGGGGTCCTTTCCCTTCCGCATTCACATGCTCAGGGTGGGGGAGGCCATTACCCACAGGTGTGACGCTCCCTGGGAGGAAGGGAAGTTTGCAGGAGGGATGGAGAGGGGCTTTCACTCAGAAGATGCTGCTGTTTCAGTGGCCTTTTGAAGCAAAGGCACATGTCTATCAGGTGGTCCACCAAGACGCCCTGAGGACAGGGAGGGCGTGCAAATGTAGAATGAACCCCATAGGCTGGGAAAGCGTGCTGGAGTGGATTGGACTCTGACGCGGTACAGGACATGCAAGGACAGATAAATGTGGGGGAAGAGTTAGGGACAGCAAGGCAGGTGGCCAGGGATAAAGGTCTGGAGGCTGCTGCCAGAGGGAGCAAAGGTCCTGCTGGAGAAATGGGATGGAGAAGGAGGTAAACCTGGACACCAGCTCCCAGTGTTCACATGCTCTCTGGGCAGGAAGGAAGAGCGGAAGACCAAGTCATAAAAGAACCTGTCCTTCAGAGACCTGTCATCACATGGGGCACCCAAGAGATGGGTGTCCAAGTTTTCTGGTTGGGCTCCTGGGGCAGCAGCCAAATTGCAGATTAGAAGCGATGGTTCTGGATGCAATCGCGGCACATGGAGTCTGCCAGATCCCTCTGCTGGCCATTCAATGAGTCCTGCTGCCTGTGGCCTGCTGTCGTCTGTGTTCCTATCACAGTGCCACTGTCAGCTATGGTTGAGAACTATGGGAATTAGGCCCCACTTTTAAAAAGAACACTCAGGACTATTTTAATGGGAATATTTTTTCCCTCCAGAAAAGGTTAATTTTATTTTGAGCTTCAAGAAAATAAAGACACCATCAAATCAAGAATTAACTATTTTAGAAACAATGGAACACTGTGAACAAGGTGACAAGCAGGCTCAGGCACTTTCCCCACACTGTCCCTGGGTTCTTCCTAACAAGTGCCAGGTACACAGTTCTCCAGCAGGCCCCCCAAGGGACGGCCTACCTGTGATGAGCAGGATGGACACAGGTGATGGCATTTTCGGAGTTCCTATCTGTTTTCTCCTAAGACATAAACAACAGTCTAGTTCATCAGGAGCATCTCTTGAGAGATGGTTGCTTCAGAGCCAGCATTGCTGGCTAGAGAGTTCTAGAACTCTGACAGACTCTCAGAGACCCCAGCATTGAAGTCTCCTGGCCACGAGATAGCACCCTGTGCCCACTGTGACAAGACTGACTCACCAACCCTACTTCTACAGAGCACAAAGGCTGGCCAGATTTCCCAGCATGCCTAGCAACTAGTCAGGAACCCATACCAGGTTCTGGCCAATATAAGGCAGCAGTAGTGAGGCAAGCAGAGTCTAGGCCGGTGGCTACAAGAAGGAAAATCCCCTGCAACTCTCCCTGTCCTCCCTTTCTGGGAGCATGGAGACCCGGTGTGGAGATGGCAGAGCCATATGAGAAAGGAGAGCTCCCAGAGTCCCTGGATCTGCATTGGGCCAGGATGCCAGCGAGAAGCTAGCTTGTGTTGTAAGTCACAGATTTACGCCATGTGCTGGCTCCCCTGGCTCGCTCCTACCCACAGCTGGGGCACTGCCTTGAGGAAATGTGCCCTGGTAAACAGGTGAGTCCCCACCCTTGGGGAACATAGATCTAGGAGAGACAGCAAGCAGGGACGTGAGTACACAAGGGTGACTGTGGGGTGGAGATGGAGATGGCCTCAGCCTGGTGAGGAGCAAAGGGAGTGCCTGGGAAGAGGTGATTTTGCAGGGGAGACCAGGGAGGCCGGTAAGTAGAGTGCTCTGGCCCTCCAGAGAGGGGGTGCAGGCGTATGACCCAGGCTGAAGGGTGTGGAGCTGAAGTGGGAGAGGAAGTTCCAGTTCCAGTTTAGACCTACCCCAGGTGGGACTTGCAGATGGGAAGGTGGGCCGATCATCTGACCATTCTGTCCAGAGATGCATTAGCTCATTCGCTCACTCATTCATTCATCCATCAGACATGCTTTAGAGGCCTACTGTGCGCCAAGCTCTGAGAACAGGAAGATAAACATGAGCTGGATCCTGCCTTTAAGGAGCTTTCAGTCAGCTGGGAAAAAACAAACAAACCAATCATTTCAAAACAGTGTGACAAAGCCACGACACACCTTGATAACGCACATCCGGGTTTGCTTGACTGACACGAGGGGGAGACAGCAGGGGCTGCGGCAGCAGGGGCAGGCATCTCTTCTGCCAGGCCCTGGGCTTCACAACATGGAGACAGGAGTGGTCCAGCAAGCCTGATGCTCAGGCCCTCACTGCTCACACTGCTCTAAGGCAGAGGGAGGAAAAGGCGTCCCTGGGCAGAGAAGGGCCTGGACACGCAGAAGACGGTAGTGGCCAGGGGTGGGGGAACCACAGGATTTAAGAGCAAAGGAGCAGCGATGAACCCAGGAGCTGGACAACAACGTGGGGGCAGCCCTGGGAGGCCGTTAGAGTGTCTGGGTGACAGGTGTTTAAGTGACAATCAGGCTTCTATGGCACTGAAAATGGTTCTGATGCTGCAGTTTTAAAAGGCCACCCTATTTGTCCCTCTGGCTTCCAAGTGTTAGGTAGCTGGGGGGTGGGGACACAGCTGATATAAACTGCAGCTGATTCTGCACCCTGGGATGTAGGAGTAGGGAGGGAGCCACAGTCCACCGCAAACGCACACCAACCCATGGACTCTGCTCTATGGCCAGTATAACGCCTGGGCTCGCTCAGCAATGCCTGAGCAGCTGTTTCTGGACAGACCATTATGCAATTGCTAATTGGGAATGAGGAGAGAAATTTCTGTAATTGCCACTTTAAAAACTCTCCACGGAGCCATCTGAGAGCAATGAATAGCCGATCATGATGGGCTCTCATAACTGCTTCCCAGGCAGTACTCTGATCCCACTGCCTGCTAGACCTCGCTTGATCCTTGCAATGACCTCTGCAGAGAGCTGCTGCTATCTTTACCTTTGGGGACACTGAGACATAGCAAGGTGTCAGGCTTGGAGCCACAGGCATTAACCCCAGAGTCCATGTCTTCCTCCACTGCTTCTCTTCCCATCTGGAGTCCCAGTGGAGGCCAATGCCCAGAGCAGGTGAGAGCATGTCATCTGCCCAGGACAGGGGCCATCCTGGGCCTGGACACACAGCACACCCTAAGCTCAATGAAAGGAAGGCCTCATTAGGTCAGGAAGAGAGGAAGAGGGGGCAGCTGGTATGGGCCCTGCCTGGAACGCTGCTCCCTGTCCTCACTACCACACACCCTCCATATCTTGGCTTACTAACTCAGGTGCTCTTTGCTACACGTCCTTGCTCCGTTCCTGCCAACCTGGCACCATGTGGAAGTACCTTTACCTGTGGGTTTGTTTAATGTCCCTCTGTCTCTGCCACACTGAACATTCCACCAGGGCAGGGACCACATCTGTCTTTTCACTTGCATCATAAACACGGTTGTTGGATAAATATGAATGAATGGCATGTGGAGAAGAGGACATGGTGAGGGGGTCAGATGCCCTGCCTGCATTTGAGCAGCTTCCTGGGTCAGCATGGGAGGGGGTCGGTGAGATAGGCTTATTTAACATGCGTTGCCTCTGCTCACCAACTGCTGTGGCTCCAAGCCTGCCCTTCTGATAACTGAGCAGCCATTTTCCTACATAGAGGAGAAAAAGGTTAGCCAGATAGGACTCTTCCAACACGGCTCCTTCCTATCAGAAAGTAGCCACAAAAATGCATGGAACAGGGGTTGGAGCAGTGCCTCAGTGTTATGGTGCTTGCCAGCATGCACAAGGTCACAGGTTCAAACCTCAGTACCACGTACACAACGAAGTGCTGGAGCAACGAAAGCCACATGAAAAACTAAATAAAATTGATTCTTTCTCTCTCCCTCCCTCTCTCTTAAAATAAAAATGAATGGAACAGTGCTTCTCAAAGCTTCATGTGCACACTGTTAACCTGCAGACCCTTACTCAGAAGGTGCGCTTGGGGCCTGAGATCTGCAAGCAGGACATGGTCCCAGAAGAATGACAGCCAAGGAGAATTGTCCTTGGTGCTGACCAGTGGCAAGGGGTGGGCTAAATACAGACAAGGAGGATCTTGGGAGGCCACATTTTACTTCTCTACATGAGAATCTGGACAAGTAGCAGCCTCTCGCCCTGCATGGTCACCTGGAGCACAGCACATTTCCCTGGAAATGGAAAACTGTTCTGCTCGACCATTTCCAGAATCCCAGCATCCGAGGCCTGCAGCATCCCCGAGCATGGTGAAAGATTTGATTGACAGCTCCCAAACCCACCTGAACTCTTAACAGTGTGACTGAGGGAAATGCCCCATGTGGCAAGACCACTGTTCCTCTACTGCCCTGGTCTGAAGCAAATGAGGAACTCTAGCTGGTGCTTTCTGCTGGGATCTCCCACTGCAGGAGGAGGGTGTGAGCAGAGGGCAAGGGGAGAAGAGAAAAGGCAGAAAGAGGATTAAGCAAAAATGCCAGGTTGGCTTGACTGGTTCATCTTTCCAGCTTCCCCAAAAGATTTATGTGCCTGCCAGAATGAACTATGGACCCATTACCCAGCCTGCTAAGCCTCTTCTGATATCCAGCAGAAGGTGAAACCCAAACGATAGCTCACTGCTAGCATCTGAGAGCCTTACCACCTCTCTATTTTCACCCTTGTCTTCCACAGGGAGCTGAATAATTTCCCTCTGGTTGACAACAGTGGGCAAAAAGCCATTTTTTCTTGTTAAGTTCAAGAACTTCCACACCATGTGGTTTCTGACGTAACACTTCTATAGCCTGGGTCACCTTTCCACCACAGCTCTTTTACGTCACTCAGAGATCATTAGAGATTACCTGCAAGTGTGTTTGTGTGTACCTTATCTGTCCTGCATGCTCCCTTTGTGAACACGGGCCTCTTCTGTTGAGTTCCTCATGGATCCTCAGAGACTGGCACAGAGTAGGTGCTCAAGAAAGAGGTGGTGAGTGGCAGAATGAATGGTGGTGCTTTTGCTAGGTTTGCAGGCCTCTGCATTCCCCTGGGCCAGTCTCTCCTGCCCCTGGGCGTCCTCTACACTGCTTCCCAAGCAAGCATTTTCTTTAAAATGCAAAATCCATTTTAAGCACCATGCTCCTTTTTTTGCTTGCATGATTAAAGTCTAAACTGTGCAGCTCAGCGAGGTGCCTGGTCCAGCAGGCCTGGTCCTGCCCCTGTGCCCAAGCGTTTACTCAGGAGCCATCCTGGGCCTGAGCTATTGTAGGACCTCTGCTTGCAAAGGTGCCATTTCCTCAGCCTGAGTCCTTCCATCGCACTCAGCAACTGCACCCTACTCACCCTCTGGACCCAATTCAGGCAGCACCTTGTCTGCCACATTCCTGTCCTCCCTCTCTCCCCTGGAAACTCACCCTTCTCTGCTCCAGGGCGTCCCTCAGGGGTTTTGGACAGGATTTATTCACCCCTCTACCCAGGGCTGCACATGTGACCTGGCCAGTCAGTCACTGTGACTGGTCCTGGGGTGGACGCAGGACTCAAGCTGGACCAGTGAGCAACAGCACTGAGACGAAACCACTAGCAAAGCAACTTGCTCCTTCGGCCCGGGGCATGCAGCAGACGCAGAGAAGGCTACAAGTGGGCAAGTCTCTGCCTGAGAATGAAGCCAAGGCAGAGAAAGCCACCAGCAACGCATGACAGCCAGAGTCCGTGAGCACACGGAAGAACAGCCAAGGCACCGACAGCTTCAGCCAGCTCCTGCACCCAGACGTTCTGGGATGCAGAACCCAAGCCTCTCATTTAAACGGAGAAATACACTCCTTTTCCAAATTAAGTCAGTTTGATGCTGGTCTGCTGCTTGTACCAGTCCTCGACTCCACCCTCTCCTAGTGCCGCCCTGCCCCGGGCCTGCTGGCTGTGAGCTCTCCGAGCAGGAAATGTGTCCCGCTGCTCCCCGGGCAGGCGGCACCCTCGGCTGTGCACAGCCATCCACAGAGCTTCTGGAAAACCAAAGAATGCTTTGCTTTGCTTTGCTTTTGGGTCTTTCTGACGAGAGCTCGGGACTGCCTTGGGATCCTGGCTGCTGCCCACTGGCTCCACTACCTGGAGCACTTGCCTATCAGACTTCTGAAGTCAGATCCAGGTGGTGATAAGAAGGGTGGGTTCACACTGTTGAGAATGTCCAGGGCCCATTCGCTTGCCTGGACTTGATCTGATGAGAGCTGGAGCTCCTGAATACGAGTCCCACGCAGGCCTCAACTAGCCGCCTCTTGTGTTCTGTGCGCTTGCTCAGGCTTTCCTCTCAACGGGAATGCCCTTCTCTCTTCTGCCTCCTTAACTCTTCAACAAGTGTGCCCTGAACTCCCCAGGGGAGCAGAACTCAAGGGCCATCAGGGCTCAGCAAGAGCAGGAAGCAGGCGGACTGACGAGCTGGGGGCATGCACGTGCCCCAGGGCCAGCTCCCCTTCACCACTTGCCAATCACCACCACAAGAAAAGCAGAGACCAAGAGGAAGACACACCCTTCTTGCTGGCAAGCTGTGTACTCCAAGCTGCTGATATGGTTTACCACCACCACCACCACCACCACAAAACACGAGCCCTGGTCAGGGTGACAAGTGGCCTGTGTGTCACCAGCCAACATCATCTATGCTGGACTTTTGTTCACGGCAACAACAGCAGGCTCCGCATACTGAGGAGGACAGTCACCATACAGACTGGCTTTTCTGCAAAATTTCACCTCTGCCAGGTCAGACTCCCTGTCCCCATGCATCCTCATTCCCATCTCAGCCCTCAAGGGGTCTGCACTAACTCCAGCCTCATCAGAACCTGCTGGCAGACATTCTGCCATGGACCCCTGCTGTGCATGCCCCCACTGACATCTCTAAGACACAAAGGGGTCTTGTCACTCCCCTGCTTGAAAGATTTCAGTTCTCTCCATGTTTAAACAAATGAGTAACTGCCAGGTGCAGTGGTGTAGGCCTGCTATCCCTGTAACTGGAAGCTGAGGCAGGAGGATCACAAGTTCAAAGTCAGCCTTAGCAACCAAGCAAGACCTGATCTCAAAAATAAGCAAATAAATAAATAAATAAATAAAAGGAGTGGGGAGACAAGATTGTAGCTCAGAGGTGGTTAAGTATCCCTGGATTCAATCTGCAGTATCAAAAAACAAAAACCACATTAATAGCTGTACAAATCTTGGTAATGCTAAAAAGGTCAAAACAAGGAGCCAAGAAAGCACACACAGGAGAGGACAGCTCGTTCCGGCAGAACGCAAGCTGAGAAGACAACGAGCAAACCTCCGCCCCAGAAAGGGCAGGGATGGAGTGTTCCGGAAGAACCACATGTGCAAAGGCAAAGCTACAGGAAAGGGCTGGGGGACCCAGGGAGTTCATGCGCTGTCACCTGAGGTGCGGCCAACAGTTTATCCGGAAGGTGCACGCGCCTGGCGGGCCGTCAGCACTTGCTCAGCAGCACCATTCTCACCAAGACGGCACCGCTGAAAGACAAGGGGCCGCTTTCCTCCCTGCTAACAGAAGTAGGGCTGCCTGGCTCACAAGGGAGGGCTAACAGCCAGCACTGAAGGCTCCTCTGTGACATGAAACGATTCCATTTTCACCAGCTTACGAGGATCAGGCACTTAACTCAAAAAAGCTTCAAAACTCATTACCAAAGAGAGCTTCGCTTTCCCTCAGGAGGCAGAAGAGCCGAGGAATTAAATGATGAGAATGTGTCAAGGGACCGGCTCAGCTCAGTGTGCCTGAGGACAGGGAGAGCAGACCAGCACCTGAACCTGTGCTGCACCTCCAGGACACACGGCTTCTGGGCGCCGAGCTGGGCCACAAACCCAACAAGAGGCCATGCCACGGCTCTCCCACCAAGGCGGTTATGAGACGTGGCTGCTCGCTGGGAAGGCCAGTGCAGAGAGTGGAGCAGGCCTGTGGACAAGCGGGCGCGCTGTAGCACTGTGGGGCTGTGAAGGAGGCACTGGCAAAAGGTGAGGCAGCGCCTGCTCACGGGACAGCAGCCACGGTGCAGTTCCCACGAAGACAGGAGTTCCTTCTTGGAACACAAAAACAGTAAGGACAGCCAGACAGCAAGAGACCAGTAGGAAAACGCCCCAGGAGGAGTGACCCAAAGGACGCGTGAGGGCCAGAAAGTCACAGACATTGCCTTTTCAGCAACTGGGGATGCGAGTTTAACCTGTGATGCTGTTTCCTGCCTGTGGCGCTGGCAAAGAGCAGACGCACTTTATCTACTGAGGCCAAGAGGGGATGCGGGGAGGAAACAGTGGGTGTGTCACCTCGTGTAGGATCGATACACCAAGAGCAGGGTAAGCCAGACAAGCATGGCCCATACGTCTGCAGCCTCGCCCACAGGCACATGAAGCGGAGGACCAGAGGCTCAGATGTGGCGGGCGAGCACAAGCATGCTCACCACAACCCACCCGCATAGGCAGAACATCCGCCAGAGAGCAGTGCGTGAGCGCAACCAGCAACACCAGGTGTCAGTTTGCCGCAGTTGAAGCCCACGAGTGGGAACACCGGGTGTCCTGATGAGTGCATCTCAAAAAACCTAAGTGGTGAATACAGATGGTCAAAGGCTACAGGAAGAAGGATCTCAAGGCAGTAAAAACAAAACCCACGAGCATATCTAATAATGTAAAACCACAGGCAGGAAGGATACAGGGCAGCGCCATGGTGGTCTCCTCTGGGAAGGAGGGCAAATGAGCGTCAGGTACATTCATGAAGTCTAATTTCTGAGCATTGACTTTTATTAAATCTGGACAATGACATGTGCTTGCTTGTCACACCACAAGAATTTTATCATAATTTTTTGGAGTTTAGAAGCAAGTATAACAAACTAGGAACAGCTGTCAGTTCTAGGTGGTGGGAACTTGTCACCTATTCTAGTCATTCTTTTCTCTTCCTTAAAGAGATGGTCACCGTGACCACTTTGGGGTACTCTGGAAGCATCTGCTGAAGAAGAACATACACATGACCTATGCCAGCAGTTCCACTCCTAAGTATGACCACAGAACCAGGGTCGGGTCCAGCAGAGGCCATGTCAAGAATGTGAACTACAGCGTGTCATTGTTGAGCCGCACCAGAGTCATCTCGACACCCATCAACAATAGAAGATGAACTGTGGTCTATCCACACGGCAAGGCTCTGAACCAGCAGCTGGATGTCACAATGTGATGTGGAGGAGAAAGAGAGATGCAGAGGGGTGCAAGCTCCAGGAGCCCAATGCAGAGGGGTGCATGCTCCAGGAGCCCATTGAAGAAGGGGACATGCTCCAGGAGGCCACTGCAGAGGGGTACTCACTCCAGGAGTCCATTTACATAAGTTCCCGAAACTGGCAGAGCTACTCTTCAGCATCTGAAGTCAGGACAGAGACCCCTTGGGGAGAAAATGACAGGAGGGTGTCTGGAGAGGCATGGTCTAGGTCCAGTCTGGAGCTGTGTGCATGGGTGTGCTGTGGTGTGAGAATCCGTCAATCTGCACTTTTAGACTGGAGGCAGATAGACCTCAACTCAAATAAAAGGAGAGGACCCCAGCACCACAATGACAAGGTGAGAGACGAAGAGGCAAAAAGGCAGCAAGACAAAAACCTAGGCTTGTGTACACCTGAGTTATCACAGATTTTAAAATAATGAAAACCAAATTAGGGAGCTCCCTGTTGACCTATTTTTCAAGACTACAGTCTGAGGGCTTAAGACATGCCTGACGCCACGTGGAACAGCTGGGCTGCATGATCTCCCTGGTCTTCGCAAGAGCCCATGCTGGCAGCACCTGCACCCCACGAGACAGCTGGGGATCACAGAGGCTGGGTGTTTTGTCCACACAGTCAGACAGGATCTGAATCAAGGCCAGTGAGACTCCCCAGCCCAAATTCTTAGCCTCTGGACTGCACAGCTTCTGAACACGAGGATTCTGACAAGGGATTCTGAACCCCAGAAAGGTGGGGCCAGGGAGACAGCTAAAGTGGCAGCAACCTGAGACACCAAAAATATTGTTTTCAAGATGCTAAAGATGAACAAGGTTGCAACACACAGTCCTCAGATATTAACAGGCCATAGAGGGGAAGGCGGCAATTATTCTCAATTACTCAAGGGGGGAACAAGAGCCGAGAAGTACTCTTCTACACTGCAATTTTAATCAGTTATCCAAAACTGAGGGAAGAAGCAGATGTGACACAGGTTAAGTACACTGAGAAGGCCCTTAGAGTTGGAGGAGAGATTAAACAACAATACACAAGTAATCTACAGCTCTAGAAATATCATGGACAACATTTAATGCCCAGCAGAGGGTCAAGTGTCTTATAACTCACATCAATTACAAAACCAATGGGTTTGACACAGAACAAGCTCTCAAGCTCAGCCCAAGATAAGTGAAGTGGGAGAAATGACCGATTCCGGTTGGAAATTGGGAGGACAGATTCAAGGAATGTCAAACAACTCCTCTTTGTCATCAGACACAGCTACTGCAAAGACTTTGTGGAACCTCCTGCAAATATTAGCTGTGTCAATATCCAGTAGTCAGGTCAGACAGCAACCAGGGAGAAAGGGACTGAGCACCAAACAAAACTAACATCACACACATTTCCATATAGCTTGGGTTCACTTACCCATCAAGCATGGTCTGTGATCTGCACCTGCTAGGCTCTGGGCACTCCAACAGATTCTCAGACAACAGAGTCCCAGGGAGACCAGGCTCTGCCCTCTCATTCCCTAATGTCCCAGGGGAGAGACCTTCAAAGCCCATAACACGAGACACCAGGAGCATCCTCTTGAATCCAAACTCTCTGAACGCTACGCACAGAAAACATGGGACAGGGTGGCAAACCCACTTGTAGCTGCTGGCTCTGGGTTATATATTTCTTTATAAATGACCATTTTTTTATTGGATTTTAATTTGATCTTACAGAAAGTCTCCCCAAGAAACCCCACTGATTAAATACATATACACATGCACACGCCAAGTCTGAGCTCACCAGTGTCTCTCTCCTGAGATGCTTTTTCTGGAAAGATGACTTCAGCAACTACTCTCCTGGAAAATATCTTAAGAGGCTTTTACTGTATTAAAGAGAAACACAAATGTGTGATGTATAATGAGCCCAATTTCTCTCTTTTTCTTGCTTAATACATTAAGTACCAAGATGATTTACACAGTGGTTGGCACAGTTTCAAATGAAACACGAGCTTGAGTTTACAACTCCATTCCACCGGAGCTTCTCCTCCTCTCTCTAGAAAATCTGCAGTTTCTGGGATGATGTCAGCTCCCATGTCTTCACCCCATGGGGCACTTCAATCATCTTCAGGAGAGTTTATGGAAGAGGTCTTGGGGCTCCGCAGAGACTCCGAGTAATTGACTGTGTTACCAGCTCCCAGACTGGGTATGGATTTAAGGGGCTTTTCTACCAGGAGTTCAGCCATCTGGCTCGACTCTTAGCTCCAGCACCTACCAGCTCCTGCCCCTGAGCAGCAGATTCCTCATCTATAAGCCATCTTACATGGAGCCTGAAAACACTGCATGATGAGAATGAATACAAACCCTCGGTGTGCATGACCAGCCCGGCGCAAGGTGCCTGGGGTTACTCTACAGAAATACAGGCTATGAGAGTCCTAGAGGGCCCAATGCCTGGGTCGGGGGTACCCCCATGTCTATACTCTCCATCTATCCCCAGCCCCTTATGCCTCTTTATTTAACACACAGGGACACGGCCCCACCATGTGCTGGACACTGTCCAAAGTACTTCACAAACGTCACCACCTTTGATCTTCACAAAAACAACATTTGAAGTGCCAAGACTATTCCTGGTACCTATGAGGGGAAACAGAGGCACAGGCCCATGGACTCAGCATGTAAACCTGTAGGACTCTTTCTCCTTCCTCCTTCCTGGACCCTCTGCTCCTCTTACAGCCTACTTAGAGAGCTGGCAGAGTCCTTCGGAATGAATGCATGCACAGGTGAATGAATCGGTGAGTTCCTGTCTCCTGGGAACTTGTGCATAAGCCTGGGGGTAAGCCCTGAGGAACCAAGCAGAGGATAGGTGCGGGAGGGCAGCTCAACAGCAGAGAGAGGCAAGGAGACCAAGAGTGATGTAAATGCCCACCCACTGGGCAAGGAATACTCCTGTGCTCGGGCATGCCCCTCAGGTACTCTGCAGCGACCATGCTACATGGGAGGCTGCACCCATCAAGGCAGAAGACCCTTCACCAGAGCAGACATCAGCCTCAACACTGCCTGAGTCACTTCGCCTCCCTGCGCCTGCTTCCCCAGACGCAAAGCAGGCTAATGGCAACAGCTCTCCCCAGGAGAGGGAAGAGAGAAGGCCGTAGGCAGAAGGATACCTCTCCCAGAGCTGTCCATGCCTAGTCCTTGGCACCTGTGACCATGCTCCCTGCCCCTCTGTGGTTAAGAAAGATGACATCCACAGGGAAGGCTTGGAATCTGCAACACCCAAGACTGAGGAAGGGCCCTGAGCCAAGGAATGCAGGAAGCTGCAAGAAGCTGGAAATGGCAGCTGAAGGATTTTCTGCTCCGCTGCCACTATGATTTGAACCTGGTAAGGCCGGTGTAGGAGTCCTGACTTCCTGAGCAGTAACGTAACAACTGTATGTTGCTTTAAGCTGCAGGTTGTGGTCACTTTGCTTTGCGAACCGCAGGGATTAGAAGCAGGAGCGGTGGATGGCGAGCCAGCTCCTCAATGGATTCCGCACTCCCACCTGCTCCCTCTTGTGAGACACATCACTGGGGAGCCCTGCTGGCCTCTGACACTGACCTCTGCAAGCAGCTGGCTCTGTGGCCCTTCTCAGTCCTCAGTCTCCCCACACAGCAGGAAGCCCTGCCTCAGACTGCACGGGGCCTCGTTTTTTAATTAAGAAATTCAGTTATTGTACAATCAAAAATACATCCAGTGAAACAATATGATATGTATATATTCTTAAAATTAGATTTACCCCCTAGAGCCCACCCAATTCTCCCACTCTTACCCCTCCCCCATACTTCCTGATACATCTCTATGAATGCTCTAGGTTGTGTGTCACTACACCTTTGCTGGATCTAATGCGTGACACTGACTACCTTTCACATAGGCCAGGGTCTAGCTCCAGCCTTCACAGATGAATGAAGACATCTGATCCTTGACTCTCTGGGTTGGGCTAACTTTACTCAGCATGATTTCTTCCATCACTATCCATTTACCTTCAAAGGCTATAATATCATTGTTTCTAATTGCTGAGTAGAACTTCACGGTATATATGTAGCACAGTTTTTGGATCCATTCATCCAGTGAGAGACATCTGGGTTGGTTCCATAATTTAACTATGGTAAATAGAGCTGCTATGAACAAGATTTTGCTGTGTCACTGTAATGTACTGATTCCAACTCCCCTGGAAAAATACCCAGGAGAGGGATAACTGGATCATATGGTGGGTCCATCTCTAATTTTTTGAGGATTCTCCACACTGCTTTCCAGAGGGGCTGTACCAAGTCTGCAGCTCCACCAACAGTGTGCTAGTGTGCCTGTCTCTCCACAGCCCCTCCAGCATCTATTATTGTTAATTTTCTTCATTTTTGCCAATCTGACTGGCGTGAGGTGATATCTTAATGTGGTTTTCATTTGCATTTCTCTGATTACTAGTGATTTAGAGCACTTTCTCATGTATTCATTGGCTTGTTCAATGTCCTCTGTTGAGAAGTTTCTATTTAGTTCTTTGGCCCATTTATTCATTGGGTTGTTAGTGTTTTTGAGGATTTTGTAGATTCTGGATATGAGTCCCCTGTCAGAAGAATCACAGGCCATGATTCTCTCCCATTCCGTAGGAAATCTCTTGACAATTTTGATCATTTCCTTGGCTGTGCAAAAGTTAAAAACTGTATGACATCCACTCACTGATTTTTTACTTTACTTCTTTGACTTTAGGACACATGTTGAGAAAGTCTTTGCCCACTGCCAAATGCTGGAATGTTGGTCCTAATTTATCTTCCAGCTGTTTCAAGGTAGCTGGTTTAATTCCTAGCTCCTTGATCCATTTTCCTTTGATTTTCTACACAGTGCCTCTTAAGAGCTGATTTGCTTGTGTTGTCCCCAAGAGACACCAGCTTCTTGAGCACAGAGACCACTCCATAATTCTTCAGCCTCCCCAGGCCTAGCACCACACCCCTGGCTCTGGACAAGCTCACCAAGGGCAAGGCTGGTCAGCCTCCGCATCCTGCAAGGAGCCTGCTGACTTCAGCCTCCTAACCTCCCTGCTGGGCCTGCGGCACTTGCCAAGGCTCAGTGCACACCAGTCACTCCTCTGCCACACACGGGTGGTATGTATTTTTAAGGAGGATTTTAATGCATAATTTCTCCAATAAGCTGAATTATCTGCAGCTCTGGGGAAAGCGATTTGCCTTACTTAATGCCAAATGAACTTTCAGAGACCAAATCTATTATCCGAGGAAGCAGGTGACAGTCTCTCAATTCTCATTTGCTCACTGAGCAATAATGGAGACTTTTAGTAACACCATCAAAAAGATGAGCCCTCTACCTACACCCTCATGCCTGCAAAGCCCACTTGGACCCAGAGCTAACAGTCAGCTCCCCGAGGCCGTTAAAGCCATCTTTCCTGTCTCCAAAACCTTGCTTGGCCTTGCCCATCCTGCAAACTCTTCAGCCAAAAGCAGAGTAAGAGCAACCTCTGGAGTCACCCTGAAAGTTTTCTACTCAACTTTTGAAATTCAGATTTGTGGAAATTGTATGAGACCCAGAGAAGTAAAGAGGAAAATACAGGAAGAATTTCCATTCCATTTCTGTTCATTTATTCATTAATTCAGGCCATAGGGACCTCAGTACACCAAGTCCTCCTCCAGGAGCATGGACAGGGCACGGAACAAAATAGCACCAGGCCCTGTTTCATAGGCCCCCACACCAGAGCATATGTGAAGAAGTCACTTCAAATAACAGTGTATTCAGGGAAGAAAACTGGGGCCAAGATAGGTGTGGCTGAGAGGCTGACCAAAGGGCATCCTGAGCACCGAGGGCCGGAAAGGCCTCTCTCTGAAACAGGAATCTGAGCCAAGGCCTGATGGATCGGAGGAGCTACCCTTGCAGAGATCTGGGAACAGCAGGTACAAAGACCCTGAGGGAAGTCTTGGGAGGGCAGCGTGGCTGGGTGCAGAGGGAGGGGTGAGCAGGAGATGAGGTGGAGGAGCATGGCAGGATGCATTTCAAGGACACCTCACAGGCCACAGTAAGAAGTCCCCATTGTAAGTACCATGTGTGCTGCTGGAGGGTTTCATTGTACAGTCACACAATCTGATCTATGTTGTAGAAACGTCACTCTGGTGACAAGGTAAAAAATTGGTGATCAGAAGGCAGAAGAAAGGACAGCCATGACAAAGGCCAACACCAGATATGACAGTGACATGGGTTAGAATAATCCAAGCAGATGGAGGGAAGCACATGAACCGAGCCTCTCCTTGGAAGGCAGAGACCAAAAGACTGGCCTGCCAGTTTGCAACTGGTGGAGCTGTGCTCCCTTGCTACTCCATCCTTTCAATGAGGTCCTCCAGAGGCAGCAGTTCATGGGGGTACTGAAGATTCTGGTCTCCCTCTAGGCATGGGACAACATGGAGATTTCCTCTTCTGCTGCTAGGCATGGCCACAGAACCTGCTCCAGCCAGTGAAATATGGGGGAGAAGCCCTGACTCAATCCTCTTGAAAACTGAAAGAATTGCTCAAATGTCTTGGGCAACTGCCAAAGTGGACTAAAGGGAAGTGGGCACACGTTAGCTCAGACACAGAGGAAAAGAGACCACAGCAATCAGCATCCAACCAGCCAGCGACGAGCCAAAGGGCAGCATAGGATGGAGGCAAGGCTATGGCCCAGGACTGCTCTGAGCTGCCAGACCCACCCTGACAGTAACTCAGGTCACTAGGCACCCAGTGCACCTGTACAAGGCTTTCCTCACTGGGCCAGGGCCACCAGGCACACTTCAGTCCCAAGCTCACTTATTTGCAAATCAGGTTATGGGGGGGGGGTGGAGAGACTGCTCACTGACATGGGCTTCACAGAGAAGAGTCAGCTGCTGTGGACTTGAAGGTCAGCCCAGGACCAGCAGGGACGAGTCCTCCTTGGCCTGGAGGTGGGGAGAGTGGAGAACAAGAAGCAGGCTCTGAATAGTCCTCTGCAAAGGGGACACGGTTCCCACCCACACACGACAGGCCGAGCACTCTCTCATGCTCATCACTCAACTCCAGAAACTCCCTCCTGCTCTTCAGGCCTGAGCGTCACCTCTCCCGAGCTCGATCCTCACCCTCCAGCACTCTGAGGACTGGTGTCCATGGTGGATTTGTTTTACCTTCAACAAGTTTTGCATAATTGCAGGGCTTGAGGAAGCATGAGGTAGGAAGGGGGAAGCTTGGGGCTGCAGAGAAACATTTAGCCATGTGTAGCATGTGGCAGGCTGAGGGATGGCCCCAAAGATGTCTTCATCTTCATCCCCAGCAAAAGGGATTCAGCAGGGGCTGGAGCAGTGGCTCAGCAGTTACGGCACTTGCCCTGCATGCATGAGAACATGGGTTCAAACCCCAGCACCCAACTAAGTGTTAAGAGCAATGAAAGCCATGTGAAAAACTCAATAAAAATTTTCTCTCTCTCACTGTCCTTCTCAAAGAGAGAGACAGAGACAGAGACAGAGAGAGAGAGAGAGAGAGAGAGAGAGAGAGAAAGGGATTCAACAGACCTGAATGAGGAACACTGAGATGAGAGATTATCTGGACCATCAAGATGGGCTCACTGTGACCATGGGAGGTCAGAACCAGAGATGTGGAGGTGTCAACAAGGACTCAGGCAGAGAT
The DNA here is from genome assembly GCA_004027875.1 of Aplodontia rufa. Taxonomy (NCBI): domain Eukaryota; kingdom Metazoa; phylum Chordata; class Mammalia; order Rodentia; family Aplodontiidae; genus Aplodontia; species Aplodontia rufa. Next base: position 160,614 of record PVKS010000660.1, on the reverse strand, counting down.
CAGAGAGATGTGACTGCAGTCCTGCAAGACAGGAGGACCACAAGCCAAGACTGCAGAACAGCCAGAGATTCTCTCTGGGAGCCTCAGAAGGAACCTGCCCCGCTGATAGCCTGATTCTAGCCCTAGACTATTCTGGACTTCTGACCTCTCTGACCATAAGATATAAATCTGTGCTGCTTGAGGCCCTGCATTCGTGGCAGTTGTTACAGCAGCAATAGGAAACGCATACACAGCACAGGATGCTTCACCATCTAAAGCCCTCACTTCAGCCTTGTGCTAGAAAAGCCTTCCCTTAGCCATATGCACACAGGCCAAGCTCACTGAAGGTGTCAGGGTAAGATTTCTGCAAATGAGAAAATCTTACAATCATCATGTGCTATTTAGGCAGAATTCTGTTTTATAACATTTAAGATATTCTGGATGGGTACCAAGATTTGTAGGAGCCTAAAAGTCATTAGGTTAAATCAATATATAATGCTCCCTCCTCTTTTCAAAAGAATTATTGTACTCCTTGCTATGAACAAGTCTTCCATGTGTGGGTTCAACGCCAATGTTCCTCAACAGAAAAATGCAGGATAGATTTAATCTCAACCTGAGATAACCTGCTTTAAGACTGTTCTGACGGAAATCTGGCAGACCTCTAGGTGGTCAGATTCCTAACACTTTAACACAGAAATCCGTGTCCGAGTCAACAAAACCAGCTACAGTGATTTCCCTGTGGAAATTGTCCTGGCAATAGAAACTTGCTCTGTGACAATGGTCCAAGGAAAGCCTGCCAAGGTCCTCCTGGAGAGGGAAGGTGGGAAATCCACGCCCCCAGGCTCTGCTTCATGCTTGGTCAACGTGACAGGACAGTGTTTTTCATGCTGCCTCCCACAGCAGTGCCCCCCGCAGGCTAGTTAACCCAGACTGCTCGTCTGAGCCCCCAGAACTGGTGAGTCACAGGATCTGGGGTAGAGCCCAAGAATGTGCAGTTCTAGCTGGGGGTGTAGCTCAGTGGTAGTCCAGTGCATGCGAAGCCCTGTTCAACTCCCAGCACCTCTAAAGAAAGTGCATCAACATGTCTGTCAAACTCTGGGAGATGCTGATACGGCTGGCTGGAGGTCACACCTTTGAGACCGGCCACAGTCGTGGAGGGCTTATGCTCATCTAAGCCCAGCTCCTTTCCTTGGGGCCTTGTGGCTGTCTCACTGCACTGGACTGCCCCCGCCCAGCCTTCTAAAGTACTGAAGCTGTTGAAGCACCTCCCTCTCCGACCTGACTGAGCTGGGGCCTCCAGCTCAGCCGCAAACTGGAAGCATCTGGAGACCCCTTCACCCCTCAATGCCAAGGCCTGGCTCGGAGCAGTTAAATCAGAAGGCTGGGAGGCGGGGCAATGGATCCTAAAGCTCCCACATGACCCAGAGTGCAGCCAAGGCCAGGCACTGCTTCCCTCAGCATACAGGCGGGTGGCAAGTGGTGCCAGCGGCTGCAGCAGGCAACAAACAGGCTCCATGCCAGGCCCAGCCCACATCTGTCCTGTCCAGGGCCGCCCCTAAAACATGAGCGGTGCACCTCCTCACAGCACCTCAACCAACAGTGAGCTGTGGATACACACAGGAAAGGGGCTTTGCGGTACAGAAAGGGACCAGCAAATGACCCAAAGGCCAAACCCAGCCGCCACCTACTCTTAAATAAAATCTTAAGGCACGCAGCTACACCCATCAGTGTCCACCCCGTCCTGCATGTTCGTGTGCCAGGCAGTGTTCATGTCACAGGCAGAGTGGAGGCTGGTCTGTAGAAACACTCAGTCCGCAAGGCCAAAACATCTGCTCTCTGGCCCTTACAGGAAGTGCCTGCCAACCCCTGCCTGGAGCAACAAAAGGAAATGCGGAGAATAGCGGGTGACTACCTTTAGGCGGTGGCAGCCTAGAGACTCTTCTCCCTTTTCCATTTTTTCTTATTTTAGCCAACTTTTTTTTTTCTCCAGGGCTGAGGACCAAACTCGGGGCCTTGTGCATGCTAGGCAAGCGCTCTGCCACTGAGCTAAATCCCCAACCCCTTTAGCCAACTTTTTAACACAGGTGGCGGCAGAAGGGCGGGCCCGTGGAAGGTGGTACCTTGTTTCCAATGGCCTTCTTGGGTGGGAAGCTGTAGGCCCGCACTTGAGGGAACCTGCCCTGTAGCTTGTGGTGCAAACTCCGGAATTCCGTGTAGCGCCGGTAGACATTCCACTCATCGTCTTTTATCCGGATATAGACCTGCCAAGGAAAGCAAAAAGAAAATGTAAGCTTCCCTTACAGGCCTCAGTGCAGAGGGCTGGATTTCACTACACCCCACCCAGGAAAACCAGCTCTGCTCGAGCGGGGACCATAGCTGTGTCATGCGCCTGCCACAGAGCAGGGACTCGGTTGGTACCAAGTGAACAGGCACATGAAAGACAGTTGGGCAAGGAACGACATGCTGTATGTCATGACCAATGGTGGTGGAGACCAACAGCGCAGTGAACAGCAGAGACACTTCCATGTTGTCCCACGGGCTCGGCTGCACCAACAGGTAGCTGGCAAGCAGCTGTTCTACCCCTGGCCGTCTTTTCCTGTCTGCACAAAGGAGCTGAGAGCAGCTGGTTCTCCCAGAAACACAGATATGCCTGGGGCCACGCAGACCACTGCACAGAAGAGCTGGAGTTTGATTTGGGAAAGGAGGAAAAGGGAAAGGGCACTGGAGTTGAGATCTGCCAACAGCTCAGACAGAAGGCCACATCCAGCTGGGATAAGCACAACCAGGACATTCGACTTCCTATTTTCACTAACTTGTAACTCTCGAGACAGAGCAGTGGGGGTACAAAATGTGAGGCCTCTTTCATCAGCTTTTTATTGGCCCCAGCATCTTCCGGGGATACACAGCAACTACATAACAGGAAAAAACAGGGAAGCGGGAGAGAGATCAATTCACTTTCAAAAATTACTCCAGTTGAGGACAGCCCAGGGAGTGAAATCCCCAGTGAAAAATGGCTATTGTAATTTACCATAATGAATGTCAATACACATCTTAAAAGTCTTTGACCATAAGAACAGGCTTCTCTGAAGTGAGTGAGGAATTGTGCCTCTAGGTAAACACCACCCATAATCCCCACATGTAGACATTATATCCTTGAACCTGGTCAGGGCTTCACAATATCCTTGTGAACAAGACCAGAGAAGCTCATACCAAAGAATTTAAATTAATAGAAGTTTCCAGTGGAATTAGATAGAGAAACCGAAGGCCTATTAGGTTTATGGAAGCCCTCAAGCTAAAAGAGACAGTAAACATAACAGGTGACAGACATCAAGTGCTCTCTACTGGCCTGTGGGGTCAATCTAATTCAACAGGATGAAATTCTAAAGATCCCTGTTAGGTCCTAATAACATAGGAGGGTGTGGCACAGCGGAGGCCTGAGAAACAGACGAGGGTTTCAGTACTGCACACTAAGTAAATAATGCAGGAGGGCCACCGAGAAGAGTCCACAAGATCTCAGACCTCATTAAAAGATAAGGTAGCTTCCAGAATAAAGGAGTTGGTAATTCTGCCCCATCCTAAATTGATCTACTTAATGAGGTTTTGGTTGCTACCTATCAAGAGGTGAACTGAAATATATTCAGAAAGGCCCAGATCATGTGCTACTCAAAGTGTGGTCTCTGGATCAGCAGCACTGGCATCGTGTGGAAGATGTCAGAAATGCAGAATCTTAGGCTCTGCCCCAGATATTCTGACTCAGAATCTGCATTTCAACAAGAACTCCAAGAGGTTCATGCACACTTTATAAGACAAGCACTAGGCCCGAAAAGATGATTTGCAAATAATCAGAAGAGGAATGGAAACCCTGGAGGACAACATTCTTAGGAAGAGATGAAACAGCCAAGTTCTCCCAATTCCTGGAAAGGCTGTAACAGAGGTGAAGAAAGACCAATGGAATGTGTCGCAAGTGGTTTCAGCAAACAGACTTTCAGCTGGTGGAAATGAGAAGACCAATTTCAGACAGGAAGAGCTTTCTAGCAGCCAAAGCTACCCAAAGAGGAAAAGGTATACCCTGAAAGGTTTCTTGGTCTTGGTTGTCCATGTAGTGCTAGATGATGACAGACAGCTCTGATGTCATAGGTAGACTGTGCTTGATTCATAATAGTTATGTATACATTAAACCTCAAAAGCATCTGGAAGGGCTTGGCTGATCATGGAGAGCTGGGACTCCAGGCTTTCACAGTCTCCATAGACTGAGTGACACATAAATCAGTTGCAAATAAACCCAGCAGAGCTCAAGAGACTTTAATGCATCACTCTTGAGTGACAGAAAGTGTCGGTTACCCACCTAGTACCATTTCCCCTCAATATTCTTGGGGATAGCAATGTATTCAGCTAAAAAAGAAAGAAAGAAACCTTACAAAAATTTACATGTTTCTGTATTCCTTACAGATAATAGTGGCTGATGAGGTAAAAGCAAAAATCAGTGGGGGGCTTCTAAGCCATCTGAGAAAGCTCTTTAGAGCAATTGCCTCACGCCATTAAGTATCTTTTTGCTCTTCTTCCCATCTTTTACTCTCTCAAATACGGCTGTGATGTCTGGTGCTCCAGAAGACATCTTGTGATCATGAGGTTATCTTGAGGAAGAGAAGGAACTCTGGGTCTCTGATTAAGAGCCACCACACCAATTACTTAAGATTTTAGCAGAAGAGAAATATTTCTATATTGTTCAGGCTAATGTTTTAATGTACTAATAGCTAAATGCAATTCTGATCTGATACTATGGCTCATGGGCCAAATCTTGACACATCTCCTTGTTTACCTATCATCTACAGCTGCTCTTGTAATGCAGAGGCAGAGCTGAGTGGCTGCACCAGAGACCATACGGACTGCAAAGCTCAAAGCACTTACCTTCTAGCCCTTTGTATTTAAAAAAAAAAAAAAAAAAAAAAAAAAAAAAAAAAAGTTTGACAACTCCTGCTCTAGCTGTCCAGGAAGCCTTCTTTATTGTTATTTTCCCACAAATACATCCAAGAGCCAGTGTGGAGAGAGGCAGTCCTCTCCAAATCTTACCAGCCATGGGTGAGCAGCATTAACCCCGAGGCCCAGGGACTGGTGGGCAGAGGCTTCCTGGGTGGTCCTGACGAGAGGGCTCCTCTGGGAGTCCCTGATACAAAGCAGGTGTCAGATGACAAGCTGTCACCCTCCCTGACACGGAGCAGAGAGCAGCACCTCCCCAAGGGTGGTTTGAAGATAATGGAGGTCTATAAGCAATGTACCTATGCCTGAGGTCACGTAAACCACCATGAAGACGAGGGGACATCTGACTTGGGAAATACAGGAGGGGACTGAGGTCAAGATCTGGACTCTTGGTCAGGCCAGTTGAACAGAAGGGCACGTCATGTGAGGCAGCACACCAGGGACACAGCGTCCTTATTTTAATCAAGCTGAGACTCTCAAGAGAACACTTGGGGGTTGAAAAACAGAAGCACCGTTTCGTCAGCCCTTTCTAAGCCCTGGCACCTGTGCACAAAGTCAGGACCACGCAAAGGAAACAGCGGAGATGGATACAATTTAAAACTACACCAGTGAAGAACAGCTGGGGGTCAATCTCCAAGGATAAGTGGCTATTGTAATCTGCAGACAGTGAATGTCAATGTGTATCTTAAACACCTCTGATGTGAGTCATCAACTCTGACCGCATGTTTTATAACACACACTCAAGAGCTAACTGCTTTCACTCCATGGCAGCATGAGTACGCCGACTCCCCCCACACTCTCAGGACCTTGCCCATGCCCCTCCTCTCTCCTACATGTACACCCACTCCTGGGTCTGGGTGTTTCATTTTTAGGCCAATGGTTCCCAAATCTGGACCTCTGATAATTGCCACAGGCACCTAAGACACACTGAGTCTAAATCTACACCCAGGCCCTGTCTGTAAACCTGCTCCCCCTCCTCCTGGAACCCTGTGCTCCCCAAGGATGGACCACCCCAGTGCCTGAGCCAGAAGTCTGCACATTGACTTAGAAGGGTTATGTTCTTTGCCCTCTCATTCAAACACCCAACAACAGGGCCTGCCAGCTGCACTCTAAATCACCTCAAGTTGAGTCCCCTCTCTCTGGACCACTACACCAACCTCTGGCCTCCCATGCTGCCCCTCCAGGCTGCGCTTCCCTCCCCGCTCAGATTCCTTGCAGGACTATCCGTGAAGGGATGCCCCTCCCAACAGCAGGTTCCAGGAGAGGAGTGCTTCTGTGGGCTTGGAAGGCTACAGCATCCCCACTGCCATCTTTTTTCTGGCTCTATCCCTTGCAACAAATCTGGATGGTGCCAAATGGCTTGCATTTTCTATAAGACTCTTTAATTTCTTAAATTCTTTTTTTTATACTGGGGATTTAAGCCAGGGTCATTTAACCAGTCACACCCTCAGACCTTTTTTAATGTTTGGAGTCTAAGATGCTTACGATCTCACTTAATTGCTGAGGCTGGCCTTGAACTTGCAATCCTCCTGCCTTGGCCTCCTGAGTCACTGGGATTATAGATGTGTCCCACCATACCTGGCTAATGTCTTCAATTCTTAAAACATCTTTAAAATCAGAATGATGCCAACTTGCTGGCAATCCTTTCGAACATTCTATGCAGATCAGAGTAACTATCATGTAGACAGCAGCACTTGGCCTCCAACTTCCTCCTAGTTGCATCCCCATTTTGAGGACAAGAGATATTCAAGAACTCATAACTTCAGTAAACTGGGACTAGAAAGGATCTCAGAAACCACATGTTCAACCTCTTCTTTTACGCACAATACGGCTGATGTGGCAGATATCCCCCCCCCCCATCCCGTATTCTGCACCTTGAGATGGGGACCCAGTGTGGGCTCCCAGGGATGCACAGCCTGGGTGGGTGGAGCTCAAGAAACAATGTTCCTGTGCCTCATGACCCTGTGAGCTTACTCTGGATTCCTGCAGCCCTTCCACGCACAGCTCTCATCTGGTTCTCGCTGCACACTGCTGGACAGTTTCTTTCTAGATTATTTTATATTTATATAATTTTTTTTATTTGTTTGACAGTCTTACTCATTGGATTCACCCAGGGAGAGGGGGCCACACTGGCATGGTGACCTGAGGGGAGGGGAGCACAGTCCTGCTGTGGAGAGGAAGGACCTGTCTGCATAATGGGATCAACCAGGCGTGGCCAAACAGGAGCTTGAGCCTTCTCTGGGTGTCTGCCTCCTCCCCTGGAAAGGAGCTAGACAGCCTCTGCTTCACTAGGTCAGGAGAGCTAATGAGCGCACATGTATGATGGACTTAAAAATAGGAGATGCCACTAAGAGTTTAATGAAAAATTAAAATGTGACCCTCTTGGTGATGATGCCATGGGAAATGACAAAGGGCTGGATCTCTGAAGTCTCTGACCACCAGTGTTTGCATAATGGGACCGGCTCAGTGAGACAGAGACCCTTAGACCTGGCTCATGAGCTCGGCAGCCTGCACCTACGATCAGATGTCGGGCAACTTACTTCCTCCTGAGCCTCACCCTTGGCTCAGCTGTGAAGAGAGCGTAGTAAAAACATGCTTGAAAGCACTTGCCAAAACACTGGCCTGTGTGTCAGTAGTGTGGCCGTCACCAGGCCCTTTCTTGTGTACGTTGCAGGAGCACTGGCAGGGAAGCCGCACCTGTGACTCTGTGATCTCACGGAGGACTGTTGCCAGGTAAGAACACAGACCGAGGGCACAGACCAGACAGCTGGTTTAGATTAAACTACAAGCGCCACGAATGTGAATCCTACCGCACAGTGCTCTCCCGGGAGCACACGGCAGAAGCTCTACTGCTGGGCCTAGGGGATGTACCTCCTCCCAGCCTCCACACGGTGTCTGGGAACATTCTGGCTTCTCTGGGGCAGATCCCTCCTTATGAAATGCAGGGGTTGGACCACATGGTCTCCAAGTTCCTGAACAGACCTGAGTTCTAGTCTTCTAGGCTCTGGGTTGATGTGTAAGCTCCAGGCACCTCAATGGGCCCCACCCCATTGACCCTCCACTCCCATGACATTGTGGAGAGCCAGGCAGAGACCTGACCTTCAGGCTTACTTTAGGGAAACTCCATTTTCAAGGTGACAGCAACAGCAAAACCATCCTTGGGGCTTTTATCTTCCAAGCTCAGAGCCGCCCTGCCAGGCCAAGGGATAGCCTCCTGGGAACACAGGGTGTTAAGGGCTGAGGGCAGAGTGGGTTCTGGGCCTCCCATACGTCCCGTGCCTTCCAGCATCATTAGCCTAAGGCCTTCTCAAAGATCAGACATGGCCAGTGGGCATTTTAAGCACTAATTTCTGATTTACCTGCAGGCCACTGATAATGAGGGGGAACTGGCAAGAGTCCCTGAGTCCCTCCCTGGAGACTACACAGATGGACCAAGCTCAGGAACCACATTCTCCTTTTCTGCAGCCATGTGGATGCTGACTGGATCCTGATCTCTAGGTTTAACACTCAAGCAATGAAGCTCTGTGAAACTAAGCAAGGTGGAGGGCCTGCTGCCAGGCCTCAGTGAAGAAAATAATGTCATTTCAAATCCTCAATGAAACAAAGCCTTTCCACACTAGCAAGCACCATCTACGAGGCACCTGTGCTGACGGGCACCACCCCAGGCAGGCCTGCCTCTGTTACCCTCCCGGCAGTCTACAATGGGGAGTAGGAATATCCCCCTTTCCTGATGAGGACTCAGGCTCAGAGAGGCCCTGTTATTTGCCCTGGCAGGTAACAGAGAGAGGATCTGAACCCAGAGCTGCCTGCTCCTCCACCACAGCAAGCATTCAGCTCACGAAAACTCTGGAGCTCAATCCAATGCAGACACAGCCAGTGGGAACCAGAGTCATCAGAAAAGTCTCCTTGCTGCCAGAGCCTCCAACCTGGTGTACTCCTCTCCCCTCGGATCTAATCTAACGCCATTGAAACTGCCCCAAATTGCCCAACAGTGGATCCTTAACAATCATGCTTTTAGCGTCCAGAATTGGAAAACTGGCATTGCAAAAGAAGCTGTCCCTGAGTTATTCTTAACCAATCACAGGTGCCTTTCAGAGGAGAACCAAAGAGCTCACACTCATCTATTAGGGTTATTTATTTCTATTTCGTTTAAAGGGCTCCCCATCCAAGTCAGATTTGATCGGCCCCAGTTCCCTTTGCTTGAGCTGTAAAGACAATTCCTTGAAGGGATAAAAGGAGTCAACCTCTTCCGACACCAAGTTCCCTTTTAACAGCAGCAATAAAAAGCCACTTCAAGTCTAATCTCCTTGAGTTAGCAAAAGAAGAATGAGATAGGAGGGCAACATCCCTAATGAGGAGTCAGGGCAATCCTCTCTTCTCTGTTTTAAGAGGAAGTTCAAATCTTGAGATTTCTTTTCCAACAGTAGAACTGCCCTCATGATGTCTGTAATGATGCGGAGATGCAGAGGGAAATTAGGTGGCACGGGATGAAAACCTTGGTCCATCGATGAACAGAACCCAGAACTAACTCCTGCACAGACAGACCTCAGGAAATGCTTTCATTCCAAGTGAAGGACATCTGCGGAGCAGGGGCTCCCACGTGCCCTTAGCCTGTCGGTACACTCACCTACAGCGGCTGGGGTCTGGAGGATGTTACCCACCTCTAGACTCAGCTTCTCCATCTGTAGAATAGGGACTAGGCCAGCCACAATGGGTGGCTGCCATGCCTGACAAGCAGCGAGCAATGGCAGCTGTTACCACTGCCACCCCTGTCACCTTCATCATCCGCAGCCTTTGTGTACATGGACTTCCCTATTACAGAATTAGGGGTAATTATAGGATGTGCAATCACGAAATTAAAGCAGGTAATTATGATGCCTAATTAATTGTCAAATGCTAGGCAGGCGAGGAAACACAAACAGAAAGCGCAGTGCATGGATAGGGCAGCTGAGCGTCCCCTCTGCTCACAGAAAACCCAGCACAACAGCGGAGTTCAGAGAATGGCCATCTCCAGGGGGCTTTCAAGTGCTAAAATTGAAGCCACCAAGCACAACTTGGGCGTCTGCCTCAATGAGCCGGCGCCCCTCCACGTAGCTGCAGGCTGGCCATGCATTTATACAGCTCTGTCCCACGGCACCCAAGGGCCTGGATCACAGTGGTATTTTAGGAGGAGATATATGATGGACTCTGTAAATCTCTGCAAGGATCACACCACACAGAGAAACTCACCAACACGAATGTGGCAAAAATTCACAAATAAACGCTCATTTGCATGCCGCGGGTTTAGAACCAAACAGGCTTCTTCTCCAGCTTGCTGAGCATATAGCTAAGACCTTCTCCACCTCCGACCTTGTGTAACTTCTGCATTATGCAAACTCCTGCACCTTGAAACCAAATAACCTTATTCTGCATGTTGTAACATTCAAGAGTGAAAGAACGAGCTCTCATTTCTTGGACTTATGGAAAATGTCTTACCACTTAGTAGTACCTTTTGTATGCCAGTTTACATAAAATGTTCCTCAGGCCCTGCAACTTTATATGCTTTAAACTGTATCAAGAGCCTGGGAGGGAGCAGCAGCCAGACCAAGGGCTTAGGCTTGGAATGTGCCTAGCGCAGCCTCTGCCTCACCCCAAGCCCAAGCTGCATCTTCCCTTCCTTAGAGAAAAGCAAGCATCAGGCGCTCTCTAGAATGCCAGTGCTCTTTCTGAGGGCTGTTATGTGCAAAGACAGTCGATGACATTAGGATCACAAAGATTCTTTTGAAAATGGCTTGAGGTTCCTAATTCATTTTGCTTCCTTAACAGCCAAAGAGTGAAATGATTTGTGTTTTGGTTTGCGGCCTGTGTTAATGTAGCCCAGCAAAACTTTCCTTTTAATGAAATGGCTTCATGTGTTATTAACTATAAGTGTCCTCAGTGCTAGAACAAAATGCCTGAATTACTGTATGACCATGCTGATGGAGTGATCTTATCAAAGCCAAATGCTGAGAATAAGAAGAACTTAGCCAAAAACAAATGACTTTTCAGTTCACTGGGTTATGTAAATGAGGTAGGCAAGTGAGAGAGGAAATGCCTTGTTTACAAAGAACTGCCAGCGCAGTCCCACACGCTTCTTAGAGGCGGATACAGGGCAAGGCTTAGGCGTGGAATGGACCGGATGTGTCTCTGCTGTACCTGGGACAGCAGTGCTACAGTCATCACGCTGACAAGCCAACCCTCCACCCAGCGGGTGAATCTCAGTGCCCAAGCTCTGCAGTCCCTGGACATTCGGGACCCATCTCAAAGCATCAGGGTGGGTGGTACCCAAAGGCCAACCTTCCCAACTGTCTGCTTGCAGTACAGGGGTTCCAGAGGCGATGAGACCTGGGCCATAGGCTCAGGAAACACACTTCTCTTTCAAGACCCTATTCAAGTCCAGTCTTTTTCCTCCATCAGAAGGGCCATGGCCTCTTCTGTACCAAGCTCAGGGCTGTCCTCTGGAGCTACCATGGAGAGCAAAGCCTCACTTGACCCCCAGCCCAAGCTCAATAGTCCAAGGAATACTCCTGACCTGACAGGAATAATCACATGTAGATGCAATTTCCCATGGCCAATGGAGCTTTAGGAAAGGTTCTTTGAGCTGGGCTAGGCCCACAAGGGGGTTAGCTGAGCAGCAATGTTGGACCTGGAACGAAAAGACAACTAAAGAACAATGAAGTGCGATGTTGTATATGTGCAATGGAATGTGACTTGCTCGCTGCTTAGCCATTAGGGCAATCTGCCATTTGTGACAACAGGGGAGCACCTGGAGGGTGCTGTGCTAAGTGAGATAACCCAGACACAGAGACAGAGGCTATATGATCTCACTTCTTAATGGAATCTACAGAGAAAGGGATTCCAGGGGCTGAGGCGGGTGGGTAGGGCAAGAGTGGAGGATATTAGCCAGAGTACAAAACCTTAGTATGGTAAGTTCTGGGGACCTAAAGGACAGCACAGCAACTGAGGTCAATCATGCTGCATTATATACCTGGTATCTGGTAAGAGAGCAGATTTTAAGTGTCCCTCCTCCACTGCACACACAACGCTGACTCAGGGTGGTCTTGGGCATGCTACTCTGTGGTAGTCATTACACAATGCATACATACATCAAAGCTGGGTGCTTTGAATATTTTCAGTTTCTGTTAATTAAATATTCTAAAATTAAAACAAGAGAAGCTGATGGGCAGGGAGACCAGCCTGGCCTCCTCAGGGGTGGAGAAGCATTAGGCTCAACAGCTGCTGCACGTGGGCTTGAAGAGCAGAGAAGACCCCCGCTTGAGGTCAGTGACTGACTGCTGGTGGGCAGCTGTGCCCAGAAGACTGGCATCCTAACAAGGGCCATTTTGGGTGGCAGCAATAGGGATCAGAGAGACTCAAAGAGGGCAAGGGCACGTGAGACAGCCCCTGGGGAATCCAGAAATAGCTGGAGCCACTCTGATGGGAGCTGATTTCCGGCAATCAAGCTGCTGGAGGCCCCAGGGATCGTATGTGAGGAATTTAAAAGGCAGCATGACTTCATGCTGCAGTCACAGGTTGCAGCCTGGGCATCTGAGTCATGCACATCACACCCTCTCAGCCACGCAAATGCAGGAGACCTCCATCTGCAGACATGGGCTGCCCCACTGGTGGCACTGAAATTTTGCATGGGATTCAGATTTCAGAAGTGTGAAGACCAGCCAAGCCTTGCTGGAGTTGGGGAGCAGAAGCCAGATCCTGTTGAGCCTGAAGAAAATGCAACTTAAGGACTACCTATGATACATTGATAAATTATTTCAATCATGTGTATGTGTGCAGTTGTATCCCAAAATAAGAACAAGAAGCAAAAGCATATCTCTTAATGTTGGTAGACGCTTGTTCTTTTTTTCAAGCTTTCCAAATTTCTTTCTTCTACTGTGCACTGACTTCAGTAATCAAGAAATCAAATGATGACTTTTTTGGCAGTACAGGGGATCAAATGAGAAATTCGGTGTTTGTCAGGTAAGTGGGACTTCTGGTTGGCACCATGAAGACAATGCATTTCTGACCTCCTGCTCTCCAAACGCAATTGGATGAAAGTCAAAACAGAGATGTTGGAAAAGAGGTGGCCATGTCCCCAAATGGAATGAGTCTCTGTCATTTAGGAACAAAGAGACAACATCCAAGACTGAGTAAGAATGCAGGGGGGACCAGGGACATGGGGCTCAGACACAAGAGCTCTGAGGACTGGAGAAGAGGCAGTGCCATCTCCTGCCCTTCACAGGAGACTGAGCAGGGTACCCTGTGTGAGGCCCAGGTCCAGGCCATCCTGGAGCTCTGACCTCCACCTTATCTGAACTTTTCCAATCTGAAGAAATTGAAAGGAAACACCTCCTGGAAGATCTGATACTCCAAATCCTGTCAGCCCCCAACAGATCTTCTGTGAAGGACAGGTTACTGTCACCCCGCCGCCCTAGAGCCACACAAGGCCTTGCCACGCTGTTGGTGCAGAAGACAAGTGCCAAAGACAGAAAGCATCTCTTTGCCTCCCAGAGAAGGAGTAAAGGGCCTGGAGAGAACGTGCTCTAAAACTCCACAGGGGCAGGCGGCCAGCCCCGCCTCTAGCCAATCACCATGGGAAAAGCAGCAAAGCCACCCTGACAAGCGCTAGGTCACCCAGCTGCATGCAGATGGCCTCTAACCTACTCCAGGCCCCCAGTGTTCACTGCGCACCACTCGGTGCTGATGCTGTGCTCTTGCAGGCTGGACAGGCACACGGCAAGGGCCTGGAGCACGGAACAGGGTTATGAGCACAATCTTGGCGCTCAGGCCACCTGGGGCAAACTTGGGCTTCGTGTTCTCATTGGATTTGATATTCTCATTAGCTGTGTGGCCTTAAGGAATTCACCAAACTTCTCCATGTGCCTTGATGTCTTGATGCAGGGTGGCATCTACCATCCAGTGTTGTGTTTAAGATCAGTCACTTCGCTTGGCATGTAAATACTAACTGAAGCTACTATCATTAGGAAAAGCTACATGCCTGCTCTAAAGTGCTTCACGCGTTAGTGAGGCAGACAGACACGTAAATACAAACTATGTCCAGTGGCGTAAGCGCTGTGACGGACGGCACCAGTGGAGACCCTCAGACAAGAAGAGGTGGCAAGCAGTGCCAGTGGGCAGGGCAGGGAAAGCTCCCTGGGGGACGCCCTGTCTGAGCCACGCCTTGGAGGAGGAGCTTGGAGGTGACAGGAGGGCAGGCCAGGAGGGTGGGCTGCTGGATTACAGTTAGACTTTTCAAAATCCAATGTGCTTAAGCACAGGAAATTAGTAAGAATAAAATGGTTACAAGAGCATTTGGCATCCAAACAAGCAATACCTTCAACTCAAAAGTACTACAAAGATGGCTGCCCCCCAAACAGCTCTGGCTTCCACTTCTGAAGAAGAGTCTCGGCCACACAGGGATCTTTGGGCTGCACCTGGCCAAACAGCAGCACTTGCATAGGACGCAATAATTCAGCAAGGATGACCATTAGCATGTGGCCTTCCAGGGGGATTGAGAATGACCCTCTGCCTCCTACCACTGCTAACTGTCCTTAAGGAATGGAGGCTTCTCTCGCCATATAGCTTTTGAGCCATGTGAGGCTGGACCCCATCTCACCACGCGGGAGATGGTCTGGGAGCCTGAATGCACAACGGAGCTGGTGCTTCTCTCCTGGAGATGGGCTCTGAGCCAGCCTGCAGTACCACATTGCTGGTCTTTCTCACCACCACAAACTGATAACAGCTAAAGAAAAGATAATTCCCTATGGTTCTGGGTCGAGTGGATGGGCATCTCAGAGAACCCCAGACAGGAACTGCTGCTGGGCCTCCTGAGGGTGGAACCAAGAACAGAATGTCACCCCAATCCAGGGCAGGTAGCTGAGAGTCCCCACTGTGCTCTCCCTGTGCCCACTCAATTCCATGTTTTCTCTTCAGGCTGCTTGCTCTACCTCTTGAGCTCATGGCTCAACACTGCAGCTCTGAGCCTTGAGGCTGCGTAAGGCCCTGCCAATCAAAGACCGAATGCACTACTACAGCAGCTCGGTGGGTCAGGAGCCAGTGGGTCAGGAAAGGGCCGAGGGGTTTTAATTATACTCGGCCTGCCAGGGTGTAAGCACAGAGTTGCTGTGACCACCACCACACGAGGGAAGACTGAAGAGAATAAAGCCACCACAGAGGGAAGGAGAACAGAGAGAAGGGATGGGGAGAGAGGAGGAAGAGGAGTTACTGAGATCCTGGATCAAACCCAATTGAACCCCTTAGTTACAAAAGATGATAAACTGCTTCCATAAGCCAGTTTAAGATGAAGCTTTCGCTGCTAATAATAAGGACAACAGAGACAAAAAAAAGAATTGGATTAGACTATTATCTAGGTAGCCTTCTCCTGAGTGGGTGTCCATTCAGGGCCAACTGGTGATGGCAAGACCCTGCCTCTGTGTAACCGTGCAGCGGGTGTGCAGGAAGCTGGGGCGATTCCCAAAGAGCGGACAGATGTACGCTGGCACACCACGCCTCCAAGACGCCTCTGGTGCCCAGGGCACTCTCCTCTCTGGCCGCAACTGGCCCTTCAGCTTATTTTCACAATTCAAAGCTCGTCTTTGCACCCTTCACAAGGACTCCGGGAACTGGGACTGGACAGCCTTGTAGCCAGCACCAGGAAGACAAACTTCCTTTCCACCACAGAGACAGAGGCAATGGTGACCGTCTAGCAAAAACAGGCCTGCTGGATCAGGACTGACCTGCCAGCCAACAGCGACAGCCTATGAGTCAAGGAGCGCACCCATGCAGACTAGGCCTCCTCCCCCCTCTGCAGTCAGCCTGGGTCCTGCTTGTCTCTTCACAGCATCCTCCTCTGTCTTGACATCGGGGAGACCTCTGCCCCACCAAAACATGCTGGGAGGCTTTAGTTAAATAGTGCCAAGAGGATGGCATTGAGCTGGGAACAGACATGCACCAACACGCAAGCATTGGTCCACCCAGGCTCGGGGATGAAGCCCGGCTGATGTACTCCATGAGAGGCCTGTGGCCTCCCCATGCACCACCACGTGGAGCCCAGGCAAAGCTGCTAATAACACACTCTGCGCATGGCAGCCCAAAGCCACACAGATGCATGGGCTTCTGCCACACAGCTGCAAGACTGTCCTTATGGTCTTTAATCTTCCTCTCTGAAAAGCATCCAATTTAAGAGTTTTTGCAGTAATCATCTCAGAGTAATGAAAAACAAACAGAACAATAGAATACGGAGGCCATGTGCCATCCACACACCTCTCTGATAAAGGCTTAGAGACACCTGCTGCGAAGAAGAACCGGCTTCCATCTCCCCACAACACTGTTGTGCCTGCCCTCAACCAGCAACGTGGCAGCACGGCTCCCTGGCCCAGTACGATCGACTCTCCTCACAATGCCCACAAGAGAGCCCTACTCTATTTCAGATGTTCCTGACGTCCCACCTGCTAGGCCTGCAAAGCACTGTGGGAGAGGCTTACTGTGGGCCCCCCGTCCTGCCCAGAGCATCTCTTATGGTGGGAAACAAGGGGCAAACAGAGCCAGTGTCGTACAGCCATTATGCAAACTTTGTCTTTTCTAGCCCCAAACCTGTGTTTCTTCCTCCTGTCCCCAAGCAGCAGGCAAGGAGCTCGGGCTCTAGATAGGGCAGCATGTGGGCATTCTTCAGATCACCACATCCTTGAAGAACACAGACTTGGATCACCAACAGCAAGAAGGGGTGGGAGTGCAGGCTGCCTTAGTTGAGCTCCAGCCCCACACTGCTGGCTTGATGGCCTGGCCAAGCTACTCAACCTCTCTGAGCCTTGGTTTTAGCATCTGTACAACAGTGAAATAGTGTTGTGATAGCTCAGTGACATGCATGATGTATCCATCAGACTGTTGTTAGTAGATTTTCAAGAGGCTAAAGTCTCATAAATGAAATAGACACACATGTGAAGGAGAAAAAGTAATTGGAGGGAGCTATGTTAATGTCATAGCTTGATGCCCACCAAAGCAGTCATGCCAGCAGAAAAGGCCCAGGATCACAGTCACCTCTGTCACAAGAAGGCGTGCCAGCAGAAGAGGCCCAGCACCAGGGTCACCTCTGTCACGAGAAGGCATGCCAGCAGAAGAGGCCCAGCATCAGGGTCACCTCTGCCATGAGAAGGCGTGCCAGCAGAAGAGGTCCAGCACCAGGGTCACCTCTGTCAACTGGACACCAGCACATTCTCTACAGGTCACTGGCAGATAAGACAACAATAAAGGCTCTGGGCCAGGCCTGCCAGTGTTCATACCTGGGGAAGCCTGAGCAGCCCTATTTTTCCCCCAGACCGGCAGTTTGGAACCTGTCCCCTCTCCTTGACCAGATCCTTTGGGAAAAGCTCATAAAGCCTGTGGGTCACTCCCTAAAAAAAGACAATGACACCCCCATCTAGCAGGTGTACACGTGCCTGCACACACCAGGAGCGCACGCTACCAAGCACACACAAAGCCCACTGGGCACACACTGCTGGGGTCACACACACTCCACTAGTGCCACCACCAGTCTGCGCACACCCAGTGCCTCAGGTCCTCTCTCACAAACCACCCCAGGGCATTCATTCCACCACAGTGCCGGAGCCCCAGCCAGCCAGGCCCAGAACCCAAGCTCCTGAGTATCTGCCTCGAGACCCCATGCAATGCACCCTGAGGGCCACCACTCACTGGTTGAGTTTTCACTCGCCAGCACTCTTGCAGCCAGCCCATGGGCTGGGGTCACAGCTGTACCTCATGCCTCTGACAGATGAAGCTAGAGATTCAACCTGGGCCCTTCCACTCCAGACGAGTCCAATCCAGACACCCACACCCCACCCCGCTGCCTGACAACATGCAGGGCCCTTCTTCTAGGGACCCCTCATTCCTGGATCTCAGCTGCCAGGACGCAGAGGGTGAGGATGGGTCAGGCCTGTGCCCATGGCTGCCAGAAAGGCCAGTGGAGGCACTGGTAACATCCACCACTGGCTCAAGATATCTGTGAGACACAGATATTGTGAAGCACAATGACCTGGCTCAGGGTTGCCTAAGACCTGTGGTCCAGTAGCAAACAGACCAGCTTTCTCTGCAGGACAGAGCCAGGCAAGCCACAAATCTGGAGCCTGCTGACCCAACCAATGGACATGGGCCAAAATAATGGCCTCAACTGTTCCTGGAGGAGGGGCTGCTCTGAGGGCCCAGGCCCAAGCAGCCTGGGTGACCATCTACAGCAGCAACAGGAGAGCTCCCCGCCCTACACGCACAAAGCCCTGCAGCCATCCTCAACCTCAAAAAGTCTAAAAACCAAAAGGCTCTTAGCAAGTTTAGTAGGAACTCATTTGGGGGCAAAACTTGGCTGAACCAAAACAAAGGTGTTTGTGAACATGAGTCATTGTGCTTTGCATCAACGTTCCTGTTTCTCTGTGAAGACACCGACGTGTGAGATTGCAGGGTGCTGCCCTACAACCCACTTATTATGACTTACGCCTTTCTAAAATCCAACAAAAAAAGAAAAATGAAAATATCTATCTTGAATTGTGGTGACCTCAAGAGTTTAGAATAAGGGGTTGTAGACCTGCAAAAAAAAAGGGCCCAATAAATGAAGTTGAACTTTACGTTCTACTTGGAGGGCGAGAAGCAGGCGTGGTAGGGATTGCTACCTGAAAGCCTCTGAAATTGCTCGTGAAGTACAGTAAACACGGTTTGATATACAACCCTCAACAGTAATCGGCTATGTAAATGTACAATGCACAGAATTATGTTACGCACGAGGGCTGCATGAAAAATAGAATTTTACAAGATTTTTAATTACGTAAGAGATTGATCTTTAACCAGCACCCTCTGGGAGCAACTTCACATCTAAGACCAAAAAAGAAGTCCAGCAGATTCTCATCTCCTACCTTATGCTTCTCTGAGGGAAAGGTAGCCTGGTTACACTTTTCAAATTCATCCTCCCTCTCTCCTTTTCCTTTGCCTCCTGTGACATGTTGAATTACTGGCCCCAATTCTTCACCCTTTCGTGTATTCATGTTAGTTGTGACTTTGCAATTTCCCTATTCAAAGCAGGCATTAAACTTGACCATGTGACTTAGACAGAGGCTTGCAATACACTTGCACGGCCAGGCTGGAGTTCTTGCTCCATTCTTGTGCCATTGCCATGAGGACAAGCTCCAGCCAGTCCGCTAGTCCCAGGAGGATTAGACATATGTGGAAAGACTGGGCCAACCACAGCCTGGAGTCAAGTGCAGCTGACTCCCCCAATAATGCAGACACAGGTTATAAGCAGCTGGGCTTGTGGGGTTGTTTGTTACACCACACTGTTGTGGCAACAGCCAACTGCTGCGCTTGGCTGGCCTAGGTGAAACTGGATGAGCTGAACGCATGACATTGGTCACCAAGCACTGCTGAACATATGACGTTGGTCACTAAGCACTATGACTCAGTCACTGTTCTTCACCACCCTACTTCCTATGCATTATACTTGGTCCACACAAGAACTGCACAGATTGGGAAATTAAGGCTCAGAGGGGCTCCATGACTTGCTCAGATTCACAAGGTTGCAGAACACAGATTCCACTTGGTCTGTGACCTTCAGAGCCTGAGTTACTTGACTGCCTCCCCCTCCAACCTCCATCTTGTTGGTTGTAGAAGAGGAACAAGGGGACAAACTCCATTTCCCTCTGTGGGATCCTGGACTTGGAGGAGGAGAAATACCAGCTCACATTTATTTTCTGAGTGCTGTTTCCAGGATTATACTAAGCACTGGAGAAGAAATATTAAAGACGGAAGATCCAGTGCTACCTGTAACCACCACCACCACCACTCAGTTCCAACTGTGTGGCAGGTGCTTGACCATGAAGCACATGCAACACTTAAGCCCAAGAGGCAGGGACGACTGTTATCCAATTAGGTTCTAGAAGAATTGTAGGGTCAGAGGACATGAACATTTTCCATTTTAATTTTTAAGTTTTAACTTTTAAATTTTTTTTATTAAGGAGTCATTGTGTGATTATAAATGCATATAAAGTAACCATATAATATGCATTTCTTCCTAAATCAGAAAGCCAGATCTTAACAAAAGTCCATTGTTCAATGCTGTATTCAACTTAATCTCCGAATGTTCTACCTCACTGCCTAAATGTTAGTTTTCAAGCATTCTTTTTGCATCCAAACTCCTTTTTCACACCAAATCCTACTGTATATCCAAAACATTTAAGAGAGGAAGGCAGAGCTTCTCTGGCTAAAGAAGACAGCAATGTACTGGCTGCTACCCAATGTGGACTTGAGGTACATCAGTAGAGAGCCAGGGTACCATCATCCTGAACCTGAAAGCCCCCAGATACGAAGATCAAGGCCTCCCTCCTTGACCTTCAGAGGCCAGTCCCAGCCTCCTCCTGTCCTGTCTCTGCAGCCTCATCCCTCCCACACTCCACCTGAAAGCCTGGCTCCCTCCATGCTGGGCTGAGCACTGAGACTCCTCCATTCTCCCACCTGCTGGGTGCTCCTCCCCAGGCGGCCTCTGTCCATGCTGGGTCCTCTGTCTGCAGTGGTCTTCCCTGCCTCATTCAGTCTGGCAAACCCTACAAGTTTCCCAAACCCAGCTCCCTCAGCTCTAGCCATCCCCCAGTCTCCCCAGGTAAAGCCAGCCCCTCCCTCCTTTGTTCCCAGTGGGCTCTACAGATGTTTTACCACATCTGCACTCAAAACTATCTCCACGGTATTGCCGCTGGGCACATGAGTTTATTCATAGACTGCTCTCTTTCTTAGAGATACTTAGAAGGTAAGTATCATGAATCTTATTTTCAGTGTCCCAGGAGCCAGACCACCGTCTGGCAAATAATAGATGCTCAATAAACACCATTTAGTGACTGCGCAAATGAATAAAACAACATCAACCAAACATTGTTCTGCATTTGTGCCTTTACAAATCCCTCTCTACCAGACAAGAAATTCTCCGAGGGCAAGATCTCTTGGCTCATGTTCCTGGACCCATTTAGTTCCCAAAGGTGCTTGGTGGGTGCTGGATGGTGAGCAGGTAGGTGGGTGGATGGATGACTGGGTGTCCGGATAGATGAATGAATGGAAAGGAGAGAGGGAACTGAAGCGGAGGAGGGGATATAGGGAGGCAGTGATGGCTGGTCCTCTGCACCCAGGCACTGACATGCTTAGGACGCATGTCCGTCCTTGCTGATGTGTGTCTGACAGTGAGCAATGGCTAATGACAGTTGAGGCCAAGGCCTGTGTGTTCAGACTTCGGTGTGGATCCCTCCTGCGGCCCTCTGCACTAATAAGGACTTTATAAGCCTACTGGAAAAAGCCACCTAACATTCACAGCGGTGAAAAATGGGAAGTGAGGAGATATTGCATCAGACAGAGAGAGAAAGAAGTGGATATCCGGATCCAAAATTCAAAGAGGGCAGAGACAAGGCTCAGGGGCTAATGCAGAGAAAAGAACCTCCCCTTGCAATGGCTCCAAGAGCCAGAGCTACAGCGGGCAGCCACCGCCACCTAGAGGTCACTTACAGCAGAGCTGAGGCTGGCAAACTGGCTCCCAATGCTTGCTGGGGGGCTGGGTGTGAAGGGTGGGGTGGAATTCCGAATTGAAAGGCCTCTGACGGGGCCGGCCCCAGACCTAGAAGGCCCCAATGTAGATCAGAGTCTGACTGGCCACCCAAGTAAAGGGACACAGAGCTCTGGTGTGCAAAGGGGGAACTCAGAGCTAGCAGGCTCAGAGCTTCTAGAAGAAGGAAGCTTTATGACGGGGAAAAGTCGGCCATGACATGGTGATAGGGTGTGGTGTTATGAGGGCCACTTCTCCTGCGTTGGAGGTGTGCCAGGGTCAGTTTGCTTGTGGAGACTGCACTCTGCTGTCCAAACCTAAACAGAGGGTGGGACGGAGGCATGTAAGGCCACTGGCGCCCTGAGGTCTTGCTTCTGAGAACCTTTTCTGCCTGTGCCTTGAGAAAGTGTGTGCTTAGCATACTTTCCTGTCCTTGAAGGCCACCTCCAAGTTCTGAGTTCTTCCCATTACTAACAAGTGGCCTCAGAAACAGGAGAGATGACAGCTACATTCAGGACAAGGTGTAATTTCATTTTAAAGCCCAACTTTCGAAGACAGACCTGTGATCTCCTATTGGAGTGGCAGTGACCGCTTCTATCCTTGAGCACCCCCAGGCCAGGAGCCACAGCTGGAGGCCCTGTCTCTATGCCAGAGCCCAGGGCAGGAGCCCCTCCTCTCACATCAACCCCCAGACTCACTCAGATGTCCTCTGCCCCCGGAGCCACCCTTTCCCTCAACCATCCTGACCTCCGGA
This sequence comes from Aplodontia rufa, assembly GCA_004027875.1. Taxonomy (NCBI): domain Eukaryota; kingdom Metazoa; phylum Chordata; class Mammalia; order Rodentia; family Aplodontiidae; genus Aplodontia; species Aplodontia rufa. Next base: position 138,334 of record PVKS010000660.1, on the reverse strand, counting down.
CTGATGTGGGACTCTGCGCTGAGCTCCCAGACTTTAAATGTCTTTTTTTTTTTTTTTTTTGCCACATCTGTGAGCCCCAGTCTGTGGCCTCTGCCTGTCTGAGTGGTTCCGGGCACACAGCGTCTGCTGTTGCATGGCTCGCCTCTGGGAAAGCCATATGCTAAGTAGCACAGTCGGTGTGTCCAGGCAGGGTTGTAATTCTTGGCACCGCAGGCATTGGGGCCAGGTGATGCTTACTGTGGGACTGTCCTGTGCACTGCAGGACACCTGGCAGCACTGCGGGCTGCTACTCACCAGCAGCTTCGCCCTACTGTAAATGCTAAAAATGTCTTCGGCCAATGCCCAATGAAGGTCCCCTTAGGAGCAAAATCTCCAGTGGCAGAGAATCACTGAAGGACACTGTCTCAGAGAAGTCCAGCAGTTCTCCCAGGGCCACATACTTGTGCTAAGCACCTTACAGCTGCTCTCATCTCTCAGTCCAGCTTCACAATCTCCCATTGTGAAAAGTGAGTCAAAGCGGGGCTTGACACCTTGCCCCAAGTCCACCAGCTGGGAACTGGCCTCTTCTAGATGGAGTGCGCAAGAACCACGGGCACAGCAGTCCTCATTTCAGGAGTCAGCAAAACCAGTGTGACTTTAAACCAGCTGTCCCTGCAGCACTGCAGTTGCTGCATGGTGGCCTTTTGCATTTATCTTAGTGCTCCAAGGCCGCCGCAAGGGGCGTCTTTTGTTGGTAAGTACAAGAGAGCAGGTCAGGGGTCATTCTACAGGCTGGGCAGCCCCCAGATCACTAATCACTCAGTGATTAGTCACTAGGACTCCTGACCTGTGGATTCCTTGCCCCCATCGAGAATACTGTTGTCAAAAGAAATGAGATCTGAACTTGGCGGAGCTGGCGGGGAAGCTAATTTTCTATTGCAGTGCATCTCTGTTTTCTCGGCGCCCTGAAATCATGTTTATGAACCTAATGTGTACTTCAGAGGAATGTGGCGAGGCATAATGAGGACATAAATCTCAAGTGCTTGGAGCCACTGGGTAGTGCAACGTTGAATAAATAAAAACAGCAGTGCTCCTAGAGCTCCTGTGGTCAAGGACAAGAACAGCGACTTCCAGGACAGCAGACTCACTCTCTCCCTGCTCTATAGGTCCAAGCCCCAGTTCAAGATCATGGTCAAACCTTATTGTTCTCACGCAAGGCCCCCAACTTGGCTGCTCCATGAGGCACAGGTGCGCCTTCTCATAGGGCAAACTGTGTTCTACCTCCTCACATGTTCTGGGCTGGTTCCTTCTCCTCCACTCCTGAGTTCAGTCCAGGACTCCCAGATGGTCCCCAACCAGCCCCACAGTCCCTGCAGCTACCTCAGGGACTGGCCACCACCAACCACATGGCCACACTCCTTCTAACCTGCTTGCGAGCTCCTGTACATGTGCTAGGTCACCAAGCTGCTCCACACAGAAGACAAAGCCCAATTTTTTTCTAGTTTCTGCATGACGCTGGTTGCTTGGGGCCGCCTGGTTTCAGGTGCCGGAGGCCTGTCTGCCATTTGGAAAGCTGTCTTTGCTTCCTACACACCGTGTGCTCTGGATAGGTTTATGACTCCAGCCTCAGCCAACCAGGACACCTCATCCCTTGGCCAAGCAGGGGATTCAAGAATGGGCACAGGGTCTGTGATTCGGTGAGGCTGTTGCTGGGATCAATAGGAAAGAGGCTTACTCTTTTCACTGACCTGAAGTCAAGCCGATCCTATTTAGAGCTGCCACAGTTAACTTTCACCAGGGAGATGTCAGCCTGAGAGTTGGTCACCAAGAAGTAGCAGGGAGCAGATGGAGTCCATTCAAGCCCCTGATCAAGCTGTGCCTAAAGCCAGATCTCTGCAAGATTACTTGTGCATAGGCACTTATAAATTCCCTCCTGCTTAAGCCAGTTTAGGTCAGGTTAGTTTTCTGTCACTTCCAAGTGAATGTGCCGAATACAAACCTCATCACCCACTTTTCACCACTGTCCAACCCATGCCAGCCATGAGCTCCTGCGTGTGTCATGTTCCTTGTCCTTGCTATGCCATTTCTCAGGCTGATCCTCTGCCTGTCCCCCATCTGCCTTCTCTGCTTAGCTAAGTCTTAGCCTGGAAGATGCTGCCTCCACACCTTCCCGGGTCTCTCCTCCTGCTCCTAACTGCACTTAACTTCCGTGTCCCCAGTGCTGAGTCAAGCTACCACTGCCCTCCCTTTCCCACCTGCTGCTGCGCCTGCTTCCCTGTCCCCCAGTTAGAATGGGCACCAACAGAGGGAAGGTAAGCAACTGTGTTTTCTCCTCTATCCACCCCAGGTTCAGCAGAGAGGAGGCCACTCATCAAAGATCTTCTCAACCTGAACCAGGTCTTGCTCCACAGTTAACCTTCCTCGCAGCCACTCCAATTCCTTGGATGGCCAATAACAGGGAATCGAAGCAGGCAGGGTCTAATGAACACAAACCAAAGCAAATCAGTTCATCTAAAAGGCAAGAGGATGCTTGACGAGAAGCGGGAAACTGGGTAGCAATGAATGCACTCGACCCTGGTCAGGATGGCATGCATGTGCCAGAGAAAGACAGAAAGACATCACACTGAACCAGGAGCTACGCAGGAAGCCCCAGCTATGCATCTGGACTCAGGACAGGAAGTCCCCACTGTGTGCCTCATTATCACACAGACTAAGGCCTCAATGAACAAAATGAGAACCTATGGTAGGGTCAGGCTTCCCCAGTGACAGCCAGGACAAGAGGATTATCTGGGAAAAAAATCTGCTCTCTTCCATGTACTGCTCAGAACCTTGTGTATTCCACCAGATGCTGGGCTGCACATAAGAAAGAGATGTCACAGCAAAAAGTAATTACAAGTCAAGTGAGATCATTGACTGGTAACTTTTAAAAAGTTCCAAATTTCCCTCAACAATTTTAATAATTTGCACTTCATGAAAACGATATTCATCAGCATTTGAAGCTGTAATGCATCACCGGAATCACGTCCAACACTGCCAAATGCTCAGTCGCTTCCATCTATGACCCAGTCAGGGATTTCAGCAGTGAAAATGGGACAATTCATTGCAGTTGGGGGAAAGGATAGGGAAAGTGGTCAACAGGAAACCCGGAGGCTCTGAAGTCACATGGACGTGGGTGCAAGTCTTGGTCTCGTCAGACACTGTGTGGTCTTGGGCAGCCTGCTCAGCCTCTCTGAACCCAAATGCTCATCCATAAATTGGGAGCTGATGGTGTTAGCTTTGCCTGCCCTGCAGGGCTGCTAGGAGCACAGTGGCCAGCACTCAGGACCACAGTCCCTCCTCCTCCCCACTGAGCCCTGACTCCTGGCCTTCCTGGGCTTAACCTGATTTGGAGGTGCTTTTTATCTGGGGTAACCATTTGAAACATGCTCTGAGAGCCATGCCCTTGTCTTTCCTCACAATGGTACCAGCAATGGGGACACTGATATCTGTCAAGAGTAGCAGGGGCAGGGGACAGGAGGGCTCTCTGAGCAGCAGGGCTGTTTTCACTATTGTTCAGTAAAATGAAGCACTGCAATTAGTCACACCCTGGGAGAGAGCTTTGAAAAACTCTGCGCTCAAAATCTTGTCTGCTAACCTGTGTCTCAACTTTGGCTGGGGTCTTTTCAAAATCCATCCTCAGCCCAACAGTTTCCATGACCTCAGTCTGAAAACAAGAGAAAATGATTTTGCTTTAAGAGCAAGGAGAGCAGGCTGCAGCTTACACAGTCTCCTTGCACTTGTGAAATCACAACCTTGTCCGAGTGGTTTCTTAGGACTTTTGATTCCAAAGCTAAAATATGAGGTTTGAGAAGAGGTGAAAATTGGTCCCAAAGTATTGATTCAGAAGAGTCTTTGGGGTACCCAGGGCTAGGCTATGCACCAGCCAAGTTTTTATTTTTTTATTTTTATTTTTTAAAAGGAGGGAAGACGAAGAACGAGAGAACCAACTTCACTTTTCCATCTGGCCTTTGTTCCTCCAACACTTAGTTGTGTATGTGGTTCAAACCTGGGTCCTCTCAAGCACTCCAACTACTAAACCACTGCTCCAGCCCTAAAGTTTTTATTTTTTATTTTAGAATTTAACAACAAATGCCCACTAAAGTGTATTTGTCTATTTGTAGAAAGAGATGAGGGATAAAAGTGCCCAAAGTTCATACTGGGACCCCATGAGCCTTCTTCAACTACCCTAATGCTTTAAGAATCAAAGTGCTATTTGAAGGAATGGTGCTAGTCCATAGCATTTCCTGTAAATATTTAGATCCTTCCCTGTTAAAATAAAGAATGTAACACAGCTGGCAGAGATTCATTTAATAAAGCAGGGTATGATAAATGAAGCTCTCTTTCCTGTTGAGAGCTTAGCACTTGCCAGGGCCAGTTCCAAGTGCTCCCTGTAGATTATCTCATTTAATCCTCAAGGACAAGGAACAGACAAGTGACATGATTTTTCCAAGGTTATACCACAAATGAGAGGCCCAGCTACAAGGAGACCCTGGCAGTCAGGCCCCTGAGCCCACTCCTTGCTCTAGCACATGCCCAAGTCAGGGCCACTCAGGCCTGATTGGGGATAATGCTTCAAAGCAGTGCCAGCAATGCCAACAGTGCCATAGGGACAGGGACAGGTAAAGGGACACTCGGCAAGATGAGAAGAGCTAGCTGGGTCTCAGAAGGCTGGTGGGGGATGAGGGAGTGAACATCTGAACTCCATGGAGACCAGAGAGGCCAGGGCAAAGTCTGAGTCTGTCTTCAGAACAGTTTGCCTGCAGAAGAGGACGACAATGCACCAAAGCCACAGGCCTAATGGGGCAGACATTCCCGTGCTCCGGTTCGCATCAACATTTCCAGGGGCTGGAGCGGTGGCTCAGTGGTTACGGCACTTGCCCAGCACGTGTGAGTACATGAGTTCAAACCCCAGCACTGCGTATACAACGAAGTCTCGGAGCAACAAAAGCCACATGAAAAACTAAATAAAAATTGTTTCTCTCTCTTTCACTGTCCCTCTCTCTTAAAAAAAAATAAAAAATAAAAAAAAATTTCCAGCAGCTCGGATTCTGCTGGCAAGGCCCTCCCTACTGCAAGGCACCACACCCAGCCACAGGAGCCTAATTCTTACTCATCTAGATATGGGGCTACAACTGAAAAAATGAGGGCGCGAAGCACGCACCGGACCTCACGTGTGTGCAAGCCGCACTTCGGAACTCCCATTCCTGTGATGGTAACAGCAGGGGCCATTTTTTCCCATTGCCATGACAACTCACAAGGCAGCCCCTCTGCAAAGCCCACTCCTCCAAAGTAAGACAGTTACTGCTAATTCCTATGTGAATGGCTTCCAACCTGTGCTCTGCTAAGCCAGCATACAGTGGGTGCTTCTTGGAGCACTGGATCAATCCTGAATTACCCATTCAATAGGAGGAGATTAATACATTAACTATGCCACCAGATAACTGCCTATGCTGTGCCCTTAAGATGTGAGGTGGAGATGCTGAAAGGAACTTCATTGTCTGAGTTCAAGCAGCAAGAGCAGCGGAGGCTTCAACGGAGTACCCAGGGGCCACAGCAGGAGGAATAGGAGCTCCACCAATTCGCAGGGCTAGAAGGTAGCGCTTCCCCTCATGCTCACCTAAGCTTGGCCCGCATCTCTGGGATGGCAGCGCTGGCGAGTTTCCCTCCTCAGGATGTCCCAGGCTATACTTGGTTTCTATTCACAAAGCACATGGGCCACACCCTGGCACTTGGGGGCACCAGACTGTCGGCCACTTTTGTGAGAGAGACCTCCTTGTGAGGGCTAGGGAGGAAGCTGAGAGACTGAGGAAAGGGGAGTTCTAAGTTCTGCACACTGAGGCCATCTTCTGTAGGTGGGCAAGCTCAGCTTAGGTTCACCCAGGAAGATGACATCTTAGCGCCCAGTGAGTCCGTTTCAGCTCACCCACCCATCTCATCGAGCAGCTCCTGTGCAGGTACGATAGCTGTGGGACCCTGCCCTGTGATGCACTCACACAGAACGGTCCTGTGCCAGGAGGTTTAAGAAGTGAGGCTGGGCCAAGGCCAGACTACTCAAGGAGGCAGAGTTGGGGTGTGCCCACATCCCCCATGCACATGAGCTGGACAGTGGAGCCAGCCAGCTGAACCCACAGGGCGCGGGGAGAGCGCCAGGAAGCCAGGACCCCTTGTCTGGGGAGCTCCTGCCCTGGGCCAGGTATTTGTGCTCTCCCCCTATTGCAGTCCTAAACCTGCTATGGGCCAGGATACGTAGGCCATGACAAAACAGACGCCATTTCACAATGAGGCTCCCTGTTGGCAAGGGACTGCTTCTCCCATGGGAAAAGCCCACCTCTGTGTCCACCGACAGCTGCTTAGAACAGCACCTTGGCAACCTATTCTTGTACTGTTCTTGTATAATGTTCTATAGCCACAAGGAATGCAAACAATTGTTCAGACATTAATAATCGTTCTTTAAATTGTACTCCCCTGGGGACATCTTGACCCACTTCCCCATTTCTTTACAATTTTGGGATCTCGTGATTTTTTATTTTTGACTTATAATAACAGTCACTTATAAATGATGTAATGACATGCTTCATTCATGATTCCAAACTATAAAAGCTGTGCCCTAACTTCTGGAAGGGATCGATGGCTATAGACTTGGAGTCAGTCCTCAGCCTGCCACCTGGTGAAATAAAGCTCCGGCTCCTGATTTGAGCTCCATTAAGTGATTCACTGCCATTTCGCTCATAACAAACCTCTAGTACTGCCATTGTGGAAAAGGGGGAAACTGAGGCACACAGAGACAAAGTAGACCCAGGTCACACAGCTCGTGAATGGACTACATCAAAGCCAAGCCTCACTCCACATGGCCAACCAGAACCTGCCACTCTCTACTGAGACCTTCTCCCAGTTACAGGGCACAGAGGATACCCTGGCTGCTGGCCAACAGCTGTCTCCAGCTCTCTTTCCTGGAAGGGGAGACCATTCCCAGTGCAGAGGTTGCAAGTGACAGGCTTTCTCAGGCCCCTGCAGGTAAGGCACGGGCAGCCAGGAGGGCTCTGCAAAGGCTGGCTTTGCTGCTGGGAAGCGCTGCTATTCCCTGCTCTGGCCTTCGTCGGGGAAGCCAGGGCTGCCCATGCGGCAGAACTCTGGCACTGGCACCTAGTCCTCTCCCTGCCTTCCTCTCCATGTCTCCCTCTGCCCACCATGTCTGCCTGCTTCTGGTTCAACCAACAGGCCAGGCTCCTTCCCACTCCAGGCCCTCATACCAGAACATTCCTCCCGCCTTAGACCTCATAATCTGATTCAGCTGTCAGGTCTCAGCTCAAGCACTACCTCTTCTGCCCTCATAGAATTGTGGTCTTTGTTCTCGATGCCTCTCGGCTTGCTTTCTATTTTTTTTTTTTTTCTAAAGAGAGAGGGAGAAAGGAAGAGAAAGAGAATCAATTTTATTTATTTATTCATCTGGTTTTTGTTTCTCTGACACTTAGTTGTGTATGTGGTCCTGGGGTTTGAACCCGGGTCCTTGTGCATGCCAGGCTAGTGCTCCAATTGCTGAACCACCACTCCAGGCCCTCCCCTGGGCTTTCTACCTGTCAGTTCATTGCTGTGGTCATGTGTCCCACAGCTAGCTCTTAACTCTGCAGCATAGCTCCAGAAGTTCTGAGAGCAGGAACTGTGTCTCCTTGCCTCCCCACCATCTAGCCAGCACCGCGCAGCCACACACAGCGAGCCTGTGCTGAATGCTCCCTGCCTAGGAGCTGCCTCTCCCCCTTAGGCAGAAAGTTGGCCCTGCTAGAGCCTCAGGCCCTGGGTGGCAAGGAGGAAGGAAAGGAACAAGAGTGGAAGGAAAACAGGGGTGACCAAGAGTCGAGCCAAGCTTTCTGGTCAGGTGAAAGGCTGCCAGGAGAGGCCTGGGACTGGTGGTTCTACAGTGCACCTCCAGCTCAGAGCCTCACAAGAATGGCACTGCCCTAATGCCTCTGTGGCACCCAGCAGGTACAAATGAGGTCAGCGCAGAGGTCCTGGGAAATGGGCCAAGAGATGAATACCCAAGCTGCTTGAAAAGGAGAACAGCAAACTCCCCACTCTCAGCAGCCCCAGGGAGAGTGTCACAGCTCCCAAGTCCAAAGCACTGCCTCTGCCCCACACGTAGTAGGCCCAAGAGACCACTCCAGGAGAGCTGGGCGACTCCAGCATGAACAAGCTAAGCAGCGACCCTGGGAAGTGCTGGCCCCAGCGTGCATTTTCCAGGCTTCCTTCCATATGGGAAGAGGATGCGAAAGTGCTGGTGTGCTCCTACCCCCCCTTCTGCCTTTGCAGTCTGGGGCTACAGATGGGGCAGGGAAGGGGATCTGACCAACAAGGATAGGGGCAGAATCAGTGTCCTAACTGCCAGCTTGCTGTGTCCCTCCCTTGCTTTGCCTGTTTACTTCAGACACGTGGTCAGGTCAAGGGACACATGCCTCCATTGAAAGCCCCAACTCTGGCGCCCCACACAGACAGCAGGCTCTGTCCTACAGGGCCCTAGGGTGCCTCTCACTGCAGCTACCCACTGCCCGGAAATGGCCTGAACACTGATCCTCTCCCCACGAGACAACAAATAGGACACGTGGGGGACATTGAGGCATGGCCCCATCCCCTCACCCCAGCGCAGCAGGTGGCACCTCACAGGCACTCCAAGGTTCAAGAGAATAAAGGATGAGTGAGCCCGGAAAGGTAGGATAGGAAGAAAGGAGCAAGAGAGAAAAGCAAGAGACGCAAGGGGAAGGACATGTATGGCCTTTGCTCGGCAATGCTGAAACAAGACAGAACTTCAGGAACTTCTTTTAAAAAGCAATTCTTGGTAGACATGTTGTCTTCTGTCTCTTGTCTGAAGCTAGAACACACGGTCTTCCTCGGGTCCGACTCCTTCTTCCCATTATCCAGAGATGTCAGACCTGGACTGGACCACCAAAAACAATAGTCTACCCCTCAAGTCCAAAGACAGGAAAGACAGCAAGGTCAGAGGCAGAGGTGCCCAGGATGGCGGCCTTTCCTGCAGTCCAGGGCCAAGCCCTCTACAGGCCTCCCAAGCACAACTGGGGCAGAGAGAGGCCTGCTCAGTCACTCCAAATCCCGAGTTAGCTGGCAACTGAGCAATCAGGAACCCACACGCCTGTCTGAGCAGCAAAGGAGGCTTCCTGCAATGGCATCTGGCAGGGAAGGAAGCAGCCAGGTGCTCGCTTCCCACTCCACCAGGCAGCAGCACACCTTGGGCACGGAAATGTCACACATTGCACTCACACCAAGCTGTCGCCAGCTCCTTGTACTAAAAACAGTGCTGTATTCCTGTCTTCATTCCTTCCCCTCTCTGAATAGAAACGCCTGTCTGCAGGCTCCTTGACCTGCTGCCTGGTGTGGAAAGCACTGCAGTGCCTGTCCCCTGGGCCCAGGCAGGAGATGCCCCCTCACCTGCAGCAACACTTTATCTCTTTTAGAAAACAGACCTTGAACAACATTTGCACCACCAGTATAAACTCCTGTGATCACAAGGGCCATACTGAGTGCCACTTAACCGCTCTCTGGTCTGATCCTGGCAGCCAAACCACAAACAGGGTGGATCCAAATCCGAACCCCAGCAACTGGCCCAGGGGTAGCAGAACAGGGTGCAACCCATCATTCCAACCTGCCCCAGACCCAGAGGGGCCAGGTGAATTGATAAGCAGAGTCCACACCACAAAGTGGTCAGCTCTGTGCAGGAAACCCCAGGATCATGATGACTGTGGCAGCCCTAAGACACACCCACCATACTGGCCAGGGCCTCAAAGGAGCTAAGTCATAGAAACCAAGGATGGAGAACACAGATCCTGCTCCTGGATGCAGCTGCCAGGAAGAACCTGTTGGTCAAAGGAGGCACGTGTCTCTAAACTAGCATTTTCTACACTTTGTTCTGAAACGGGGTATGTGTCACGAGAAGTCCACAAGTGTTCTTAACGATGGAGATCACTGAAGCCACACCCAGGGTCCCTCAGGCAGGTTCTCAGAGCCTCTGCACATGCCCTCCAACCACAGGAGCCCCATGAGGTGATGGAGAGGGGTTGTTGCCTAGCTTACCTGATCAAGGAAAGCCCTTGACCATCTCCTTGCTGACCACCACCTTACCAAAAGGGATCTTTTTCTAAGCTGGAGAGAGAACAGCTCAGAATTGTAAGAGACTGATGTAGGGCAGCAATGTGTCTCTCCAAACTGCCTTCCTTCTCCAGCCTGGCCAACCCCAAGTGAGTCCTATCAGGGGCTTACCTGTCAGTGGTGGGGCGGGAGTGGGGGCCGGGCACAGGCAAACACAGCCTCTCTTACTGAGAAACAACCAGCTCAAAGGTTCAGGTGGAGACAAAACCCTTCCAGGCCTGCTCTGCCCTGGGAAGGACATAATCATGCACCTCAGGCTGGTCACAGCCTCTTCCCCTGAAGCCACTGCCCTCCTGCATTTATAAACAATAGCAATGACATCAAAAATACCAGCTATGGCTCCCTTCTCTCTGGACGTGGCTTTTTGTGTGTAACATGTTGGACATGTTGGGAACCACGGGAAAGAGACTCCTGGTAGCTGAGACAAGAGATTTTATTGGAGGCAAGGGTGACAGGATGGCTGCTCCCAGGCCCAGAGGGAACAGCATCAGGTGGTCTGGAGTGGGGTAATTTATTAGCTCTTGCATCTCTCTCTCAAGAGCAGGGCTTGGGCAGTTGCCTGCGGGCTTACTGCGGTGCCACAACATTGGCTACCCGCAGCTCAGGTGTGATGAGGTGGGGTGTGTGTCTAAAAGACTGTGCTTTGTGAAAGAGGAATTTGCATCTAAATGTGGCCCTCATTATTGACAGTTATCTAACACAACAGTTCAAAGTGAGGCACATGGGGGTTCTGCTGGCACAATGTCAGGCCTAGCCTGTTCTTGCAGATTAATATGAACCAGCTCACGGACCTGCAGAAAATAGAGCCTGCCTGTCCCCTGCTCTCCTGGAGCCAGGTCAGCAAGGTGTGGTGCCAGCTGCAGGTAGCCAGGAAAGCCCCAGCTGCCCTGCAGGGCTGTTCTAGCAGGAACTGGCTTTGCAGAGGTCATCAAAAGGCCCTGCCAGAGGGTTGGGATATTCCTGGGCACCCTGCACTGGTCGTGAGGGCACAAAAGGAAGGCTGAACCCGCCTGAGTCCTGCCCTTCCCTCGCCCTGAGCCAAATATGCTCTGAAGCTCCCGGAGCACAGGTTCCAGGACCCAAGTCCCCAAAGATCCCGGAGCGCAGGTTCCAGGACCCAGGTCTCTGATCTTAGAGCTCACTGGACCAGCCACTTCATCCTTTGGGCAGATGGAAACAAAAACTGCTACCGAGGCTTTACTATGCTGCAGATACTCTGGCCCACAATTTCTATGCTCTTCTGAACTTGTTCTCATTATTATCTCCATTTTGCAGAAAAGGAAACGGAAACCTAGAGAGGTCAAAATAGTTGCCAGAGACTATGTGGGAAAAGTTGGTGCGATGGGACTGGAAACCAGGGTGCTTGACTCCAGAGCCCAAATGCTTGCTGCCCAGATTCTCAAATGACATGGTCACCTTGCCCATAAACCCTGGGAACATGTGTGGGAGCTAATTATAAGGATGTCCCATGTGAGGGTCTCCGATTAGGGCTAGGGATACTCCTGCTATAGACAGACCAAGCGGAGAGTGAACCTGAAGCACGTCAGGAAAGAAAACAGCCGAGTGAGACTCCAAAGACAGCAGGGCAGGGAGTTAAGTTTCCTCTGGCAGGTTTGCTTGACAGCTCTGGGCTCTGGCATTGTTTTGGTAAAACATGAGAAAGCAGAACAGGGCCTTTGCTCTCTGTGATTCTCACTGGTTCCCTATTAGAAGGTGCTCTCAAGGGCGCATTCCCATTAGTGGACATTAAAGCAGAGGAAGGCTTCTCATGCAGAGTATTCTAAGGTATTTCTCCTCCACTTCTCTCTTTTCTTTAACTGTCAAAAGCTGCCCAGAACTATGTCTAGCCAAGAGGTAGCAGACATACTTAGTCTTAGCAGGGACAGACCACTACAGTGGTCTGAAAGGGACAGGGACAAGCGCAGCTTTCTAGGAGGACATGGTAGCTTTGCCTGCTTGGTGTCTGCTGCAGTTTGAATCTGAAATGTCCCCCACAGGGCCATGTGAGGCTAGTTCTCCAGAGTAGCCCTATTGGGGGTGGGGGTGGAACCTTTAAAATGCAGGACCTTGGGAGAGGTTTTAGGTCATGGTAACATGTCCTTGGAGGGGACACTGGGACCCTAAACCTTTCTTCTTTTCAGGCCATGAGGTGAACAGGCCAAACACTGCCACCATGATGTGACTTGCCACAGGGCCAAACGTACCAGGGTCAATTGATCATGGAGTGAAGCCTCCAAAATCATAACCAAAGATCAATTTTTCCTTTATAAACTATTGATTATCTCAGGTGTTCTGTTACAGTCCCAATAAGCTGACTGCTACAGAGCCCCTTCCACCCAGAATCCCTCCCTGCATGGTTTGTCATGAGTCACCTCTACCCTCCTACCACACCATCCTACGTGGCCAAGTCCATCTGAAGGAAACCTACCATGGGCCTTCCTCAGGATCAACATGTAACCAGTCTTCTGCCCTCTGGCTAGCTCAGCAGGGGAAACACAGATCACATGAGAAGACAGACACAGTCAGCTGCCACGGCAGTCCTGCTTCCTGGGCCATGGACCTGGACTCCACCATTGCCCTTCTTCTAAGCCATGGCATACTCCAGTCGTGTGAGCTCACAGCTCCTCTCCACCTCTCCTGTTTAAGCTAGACAAGTTCCTGGTCTGACAAGTGACTGGCTGGACTAAGATGGCCTTCACCTCCGCAGAAAGGGTCTGACCCAGGGCATAGGAGAGGCGATCTGTAGTTGTGAGAACCGCCCTCCTGCTGCTCCCTCTAAAGGGACAGCCCTTCCACCAGCCCAGGCACCCTCTTCAGGAGCTGTCTTGACTGAATGCCCCCCACTCACCCCAGCCTGAGCTAAGGCCTAAAACCTGGACAGCTAGAGGCCTAGTGCACGCCCTCACTTACCATCCATTTACAATGACAACAGGTGCCCAAAGAATGCACCTGTCCCCCACCAACCTCGAAGTTCCCCTGAGGACAACAGTAAGTCTCAAGACCACGAAGATACTGTAGTGGATAGCAGTCACTGCTGACCCCAGGAAGGGGGAAGACTGGTCCACTCAGGGGATCCCAATAAACGCAATCAATGGAGAGAGGCCTTCCCTGTGACCCTGCCTCAGGGAGTCCCTCCAACAGCACCCTTGTTTCCCTCCCAGCGCCAGGTGCTGAGCAAAACCACAATGCCACCAGCTGGATGCTCTCTCAGCCTCTGCACCTGGATGCAGGCATCCTATCTACCTGGCCTTGCTATCCAAGGGCACAGGAGGCGCTCCATGCACATCTGCTGGAGGGCACGTTGGCTGGAAAATGCAGTTGAGTGGATGAAGGAACAGACCGACTTCCAGAAAGCAGGTGAGCTGCCCCTAATGTCTGACCCCTGCTACCAGAGAAGGGATTAGGAAGCAGCTCGGGAGACAGTGGCCTCAGGAGTGGTACCTTGAGTTCTTGACACTCTAAGGAGGAAAAGGGGCTTACTTGGCTGTTTCCCAACTCTGCTCAGGGAGACCTACACTTTACGCAACCACAGATTGAGCCATTTTCTGAAACATTTTGTAAAAGGTCAAGTTTTTTAAAGGGGCAATGGGTCCATTTCACCTCTTCATATGTATCATCAAAGTTAAGCTTTTCCATTACACCACTGAGCTGAGGGCAGCTTCCATACACTGTGGATCAGTAACTTAAAAGAGTTCCAGCCCCAAAGAAAACAGCACAAAGAAACCGCAGATTAATAAACCTGCCACTGTCCACCTCACCAGCCCCCATGGCTCGATGAACCAGGTGATGGTCTCAGGTCTGCGGGGACTCAACACCTGCATCAGGGTCCTGAGCATTCCTCCCACAGTATCCCCTCACCCATGGCTTCTGTCCTCTTGGGGCGCAGGAGCACACCGGGCCTTCTGTCTCACCTCCTTACCCATCTGGCTGTCATCAAAGACTGGCTCAGGCACCACTTCCTCCAGAAAGCTCCTTTCACCTGCCGCCTCTACTCGAGAATGGAGTGAAGGGGCTCTCGGTCTCCCCTAGCAACTTCAGTACAGTGTACTTACAGCACAGATAAAAATAATGAGGATGATATGATAATGACAGCCACATGTATCAAGCATGAGCTGTACTACAGGCACTGTCCTAAGTGCTCTGGGTATGACATAATTTTCTAAATTTAACTTTAGCCCTTTATGAGCTTTGTACCATGGTCCGTGTTTCACAAATGAATAAACTGAGGCGCAAAACAGTTAACTTCCCCAAGGCTGCAAATCTCTCAGGGCAGAGCCGAGATGCAAAGTCAGGAACAACAGATCCCTAAGTGTGTCTGACTCCAGGGTCACCACCCATGGGTCCTCCGCTTGCCACAGCACAGGGCATGCCTGCTGATATGCTTCCCCTAGAGGCTGGGGACTCCACAGCCATTATTTGAAACTTCCTAATAATCTTTTAAGAAGGGCAACACTGCCCCCACAGTATAGATGAAGAAAGTAAGACACACGCAGTTTAACAAGGTGTCTGGTCACAGCAAGCAAACAGTGGGTCAGCAATGGGATTTGATTCTGTTGACTCCAAAAGGCTAGGCTGTTCCCATGATATCTATCACACGGCCACCCTCTCCTCCAACCACAAACCTGTGTAGAAAAGACGATCGGAAATAGAGAAGACCTGAAGGGCAACATGGCTCCCATAGCTGCTTACAACAGTGAGAAGTCAGAAAAAACCTAACTGTTGAACCAAAGGAACAACAAAAGCAATTGTACCATTACTATATTACTATATTACCCGTACACTGCGAAGGATGATTTTGACATAAAGGGCAGAGTAACATCAGAAAAAATTTATGTCAAATTAATCAGGACACAAAAGTTCCCACATGATACCATCTGAAGAGGAAACGCACAGAGCAAAACCCAGGAGGTATTAACTGCAACTGTATCTCTGTGGTGGAACTGTGGGGTCACCTGTTTTCCATCTTACTTCCCTTCATTTTTCACGTTTTCTACAATGAACATGGCTACTTTTAGCATTTTAAAAACTTTTCACTCTTCTTTCTTTCTTAAGAAACTGGCTATTATCAGCAAGGGCTGAGCCCCAGCTTATTTCCATCCTGGGCATGGACACCGCTGAGCTCTGATTAAGGGTAATTCAGTCCATTCAAAAGTCCAAATTGTCTCTGTTGATTTTTTTGAGGCGAATAATTACGTTTTATACTAAACTTATTTGCAGCTCAAATACAGCTCAAAACCTTGTTTTGATTACTTGTTTAGGAAACGAGTAACATTGGAAAATGCGTAAGAATCACATTTGCATGATGGGTGATGAAGCAGGGAATTACAGTTGGAGGGAAAAGGAGCTGAAAAAGAAACCCTGAATATTCAACAGCATGTATGGAACTTAATATCTCCTCCACTCATGTTTAGACCCAGCGAGGCGCCTTCTGCTCCAGGTGGCCTCCTGGGTGTTCACAGTGGGATCCTGGGGATGGCTGAAGGAGAGAGCTATTGTGCTCCATCCGATTTTACTAGGCAGCTGCTCTGGAACCTGCCCTCAGAAGGACTCTCCTTCCTCCTGCAGAGCCAGCTGGCTGTTGTCAGGGTCTCCCAGTCATGGGGTCATTGTTGGGAAGACACAGTAGGCTCACCCAGCTGTTGAAAGTCCTCGAGACACCAGGGATGATCACCACCTGCCCTTGCTGTGGCTTCCTCCTGGCTGGGCCCTCCCCAAATGCAGGCACTGACTGCTCCTGGCAGCTCTAGGGCCAGCCAGTGCCTTAGGTCACTCTTTTTGATTAACGACCAATGATCAACTGAACAGAGAATTACAAAGTCAAGAGCAATTTCCATAGCTAAATTATCCGTGTCCTGCTATGAATTATTGTTTGTTTTCCTATTATTTGTCAAAAAGAAATATCTGATTTTAGGATGAAGTGAGAAAATATGGTGTGGGGGGAGAATGAGGGGAGACAGAAAATCTCACCATCCAGAGAAAGTCTTTCGGTTCTTACTGGAGGTTTCAAACTGGCATTCCACATGGGTTAAAAGAATCTAATTAGCTGCCAACATCTAAAAATAGGAGGTTTTAACACTCAAATCCAGGTTTTCATCAAAACAAGGAACAAAACTGGAAGACTGGGCACAGAGTCTGAAGCCCTGCTGAGAGGCCCAGAGCCCACAGCCACACTGACCTGATGCCCCTCCCAGCAGGGCTCTGTAGACATGTAGCTTTTGCTACATCTGGACTATATTTTTCCCATTTATTTTCCTATACTAATAAACATTTAAGTTTTTTTAAGTATAAATTCTCTTTAGTTTGCTTTTTTCCATATATAACAAATAATTTCTGAGCTGACATATAAGATCACATCACCCTTTGTAGTGCTACATAGCACCCACATATCTTCCTGGGTTTTTCTACAATGAGTAAGTACTGCTTCTCAAGGTATAGTATTTCATATTCCACTAGACCATTCACCTCCTATGGGAGGACTGTGCCTCCAGGCTTATTATCACACCCATTTCTTGTAGAAGTGACACATGTCATTTCTGAGCACAGACTTTCAGTGCCTCAGCACAGCTGCCATCTTCTCACTCTGCCATAAGAGTGACATGACCCAGCTGGGCCTGCCTCTTTGCTTTGATCCTGACCATGGCTGACCCGCATGGATGTGAAGCATGAGTGGGAAGTAGACGCATAATTTGTCATAGCAGCATGCCCTAATCTATGCTAACTGCTACGCTGAAATATTAAAATAGCAAATAACTAAGACAATGGAACAAAATAATTGTAAAAGGTCTTTGGCCAATGCCTACTGGTTCCATTATAGCAGGGTCCAGGTTGGTGCTGTAGAAACACACCAAGCTTTATGGCTAGACAGAGATGGCTATTGTGTCAACAGTGCCCAAGGGAGAAAGAAAGCAGTATCAAAAATAAACAAAAAACCCAACAACATGGCGGTAAGCAGCAAGATGCTCACAACGGCAAAGGAACTCGGAAATGAAGACAGGCTGAGGAAAGATCAAGCCACCGCATGCTCTGCACACGCGCACCCTTATCTTGACCTCTGTTGAGCTGACCTTTACCAACTGCTTCAGTCTGCTTCTCCTCCATGGACCTGCCACACCTGGCTTCCCTGTGCCTGGAGATCCATCTTTCTGCTTTCTCCTGGCCCCTCGTTTTGTCCTGGAGCCCTGGTAACTATGCAGCCCCCAGGATAGACACAAGGGCACCTCCCACAGCATGGGTCGGTTGAGCACGCATTTCACTTGGTAAATGCAGCCTACCTAAGTGTGTTTTGTTCTTATCTGTGCCCTTGTTAGCTTCTTTGGACCAATATTGCTTATGAGATTCATCCACATTGCTGCATGTAGGAATAGCTTTTCATTCTCCTTGCTGCCTGGGTTCCACTGTGGGGATGTACCCCAATTTATTTATCCACTCTTCTGAGGATAAGCATGTGAAGGCTGCATTTTGCACTTAATTACGTGGTTCATAAACATTAGTTTTCCCCTCACTGACTAACTTGGTGACAACCCGTTCTATTCTCTTCACTACAATTCAATTCTTAACATAGTGTCTCATCCACAGTGCGGGAGGGGGAAAATCCTACCATCAGTACACTCCCTGATGGGAACCCTCCCAACTACAAGGTCAGTTTTAAAAGTCAAGTAGACATGAGCGTATTTCCCTGCACATTTCACATTTAATTAAGCCCCTAAGCTCTTACATGATTCCTGTCTCTTAATGCCATACCAATATTGAGATGTTATTAGTACTAATTTGCAGGAACCTGAAGTCTCTGGCTCCCTCATAGTAGGCCCCTGACCAAGACTAGTTGCCTGGGGAAGGGCCTAAGACAGGACATTATCATCTCCATGTTATCAGCACATTTAAGAGATAATGCCTCCCTATTCAATTATCTCTCCAATTTGACTGGTAAAATCTGCAGTGAAAGAAAAAAAAAAAACAAAAACAATTCTTTGTGCAAAATGGAAAACAAAAATTAATCATGGGGCCTCCCTGCTGAAGATTTAGGCCTTGGACAGCCCCCGACTCTGAGAGTTCCTGTGACCATGATGGAGGCTGATGAGAGGAAGTCACTGCCAGGTGGTGACAGAAATTGGCTTCTGGAGGCTGAACAGTACAACATCATCTTTTGAAAACGATCTTTCCAATCACACCACTGAGACTCTAACTTGGACACATGCAAGCTGAGTTTCCCCAAGCCAGATACACATGCTTGCCTTTCCGCTCATTCACTAAGTACTAAGTATTCATTGGCAGGTGGTAGTCAAGACCCTAAGATAGAGCAGACAAAAAAAATGGCAGCACCCATGCAAGTGAGACAGCGAGCACGCAAGCCCAGCAACGCCGTCAAGAGTCTCGGAAAGACAAGGGCTCTAACGTCAGCTTCAGGGGCAGCGGGGACAGCCCCTCAGTCCTGGAGCCTGGATGGTAAGGAGGAGTCAGCTCTGCAGATGTGTGGGAAAGCAGCATTTCAAGAAGCAGGAGCAGAGGCCAAGGCTGCAAGGCCATAGACTGCTGGTGTGGATGACACGCAAGCACACGTCAAGTTGTGCTGCACCTCCCAGCCACCACGGTTGCACCCTCCCCTCCTGAGACTGCCCCCCTTAGCCCCAGCACAGTGTGAGGTCCAGCCTGTACCCGCAAAGGGTCCTGCCTAGTGCTTCCCCACTGTCCTGCAACTACTAGTTTCAGGGCTTTCTTTTGTCCAAGGCGGAATCTTAGGAAGGTGGGAATCACATCTTTATCTCATTACCCTGACATTAAAAACTCACCCTGAACTGTCCCAAATCTCAACTTCATAGTTTAAGTGCTCTTATGGAAGACTCTAGTACTGGGGAAAGTGGGTGAAGGGAATATGGAAATTCTCTCTTTGTGTGTGTGTGTGGTGCTAAGGATCAAGACCAGGGCCTCAAGCATGCTAGGCAGCTGCTCCATCACTGAGAGACATCCTTAGCCCCTCTGTACTGTTTTTGAAACCTTCTTGTGTAATTTCAAGTAACACAGGAGACACCAACAGATGATATTAAAAAAACAATGAGTTGAGAAGTACTAATACCAATATTTCACAGGATCTAAGACACTATCACTCGTGAGACCCAAGCAGATTTCAGAGATGTCAACATCTGAAAATGACGCATCCCTCCCCATCAAAAACCACAGGATGTGGGCTGGAGCAGAGGCTCGGTGGTTAACAGCGCTTGCCCAGCATGCACAAGTACACGGGTTCAAACCCCAGCACCCACATTCACAACTAAGTGTCAGAGCAATGAAAGCCATGTGAAAAACTCAATTAAGATTCTCTCTCCCTCTTTTTTTTTTTTTTTAGAGAGAAGGACAGTAAGAGAGAGAAATAAAGAGAGACAGAGAGAATCAATTTTTACTGAGTTTTTTCACATGGTTCCTGTTGCTCTGACAGAGCCACCGCTCCAGCCCCTGTCTCTCTCTTTTTAAAAAAACAAAAAACAAAAACAAAACCCACAGGGTGTCATCTTCTCCAGAGGTATGGATGCGAGGGTGCTGAGCAGCTGCAGCAGGACTCCAGCTCTGGTGACGAGGGTTATTGCAGGGTTGATGTGGAGCCTCAGGGTAGGGTGTGATGCCAAGTCTAGAGACTGGAGCTCACACTTCTGCAAGACATGAAGTCTCTAAACACCCTTGGGTGTCAGTAGCTGTGCCCACAGGAGATGATGGACTGACCTCACAAGGGTTGGTGTGAAGACAGAAGGAGATGAGGTCACCACGGCATGACCCTCTTCTCTCTTCTACAGCTTGACAGCAAGATGGGGATGTGGAGGCACATGCAGGGAGTCTACACTGTGCCAGCAAACAACAGAGGTGGGCTTTGCACTCAACTGCACAGCCCCCAAACCAAGGTCTTGAGAAACAGAGGGACAGAAGCCAAGCCAAGAACTGGCTCCTTACTCCTCGTGATAAGAGCTAGAGGTCCGTAGTGATGGGTGCTGGTCCCAAGGCAAAGGCGTGTGAATTCAAAGTGGGCACTCTGCCCTTTCGGAAAGTCCAGGCAAAGATGGAGTCAGAGACAGAACAGAAATACAGTCTCAAATGAGATTCTGGGGCTAAATGGGACTTCTGCCTCCCCAGGCTCTGTGAGACCTCGACCACAAGTCCTGGAGACGCTGTCATGTGCACATGACTCTCCACAGTGAAGGCTGCTGGGCCTTCCTCCACACGCTTCTCCTCAACACAGACAGCATTCAAGACTGGCCTCCCCTTACCCTGCTGGTGGACTCGAACCATCCCAGCAGTGCTGTTGGATTCAAGGAGATGAAGCTCAGAGGCAACTTATGGTACAGCACCTGGCATGTGAGAGATACTCAGGAAACATCTCGGTGGCAGCTGCTGCTACCATCCCCTACCACCTTCACCTATCCCTGCCACTGGCATCACCATTATCAAACACTGCTGCCATCATTAGTCCACAAGCACTCTCCTTTCTTAAGGCAACTCAATTAAGTAAGAGGTAGCGTTTTCCTCCAAAGAATATAAAACTTGAAGGTTGTTAGACTTAGGGCTATAGGTCAGCTCTACTATCCATCAGCTGTGTTACCTTGGGCAGGTTATTGTACCTCTCTGATCTCAGCTTACCCATCTGTAAATAGAGATGAAAATACTTCTCCCTATGAGGTGGTGGCAATAAATCAGAGCTACCAAATGAAGGCTCAGCATGCTTCCTACTAATAGGCTGTACATATCTGTTCCCATCCTTTGCTCATAAATAGATGAATGAGAAGGGGATGGGAAAGGTGGACTTGTAATGTGGCAGTCCACCGTGTGGCCTCCTTTAGCTAGGTCAGTTGGAAGAGCTGCCTATTTTCCTTCAGCTTCCTCTGCTAACCGAGGTATTCAGAACTCCACATCTTCCCTGGGCTCCCTGGCTCCTGTGGTCTGGGCCACTTCGGACCAGCAGCATCCTAAGCAGAGTGGAGACCCACAGGCCATCCCTGCTGCTGTGCTCTAGAGTCAGAACCACCCCCAGGACTGCAGAGACCCCATCAGCAAATGACACTTCCTGTACAGCCTCCTCTCTGAGCCTCCGCACGGCTGCCAACGCGAGCTGCTGCTTCCAGCACCAGGCAGCCAGAGCAGTCTCTCGGGTCTCACTCTGCCAGGAAGCCTGGTAAAAAGTGAAATTCACAGTCTCTCGGGACCAGGCTGCAGTGGCACGAGGAGATAACCTTTCAAGGTTGGGCTGGAAATGCTGTTCTCTGTAGGAAGAGGGACGGGAAAAGAGCTGGGCCACCAGCAATAGCCCCGCCCTGTGTGCTGCCTGGGGAGACCAAGGTTCCTAGCACCCAAAGCCTAGGATCTGATCTAAAACCTGGGATCCTGGTACAGAGGTTCAGAGGAACACGCAAGGTGACCCAGAGGCTCCTACATGGGCACAGTTCGAATTCTGAAGACGGACGGTGGGCAAGCTCACTTGAGCTAGAAGAAGCATTACTCACCAACACGCAGGATTGCTTCCTTAAACCCAGAAATAAAACAGTCATTATTCCCATGCTGCGGGCCTGGGGAAAGCGTTCATCACGTAAACACAAGCCGCAGGAGCTGGCATCTGAGCAGCTGCCTGATGCTCGGTTTCCACCTGCTACCGCCCTCGGCCTGGAGCAGCAGAGGCTGTGCAGCAGCCTCAGAGGCTGCAGACTCCAGCTCAAGTCTCCGGGCTTCAATAGGCCCTAAGAGCAAAGGTCAGGCAGCACTGGTGACCAAATGCTAAGTCAGCCAGGATGAGCGAGAGGAAGAAGCCCCCAGGACTGCCAGGCCACTGCATCTCCATGTGTAACGACCATGCCACCCCTCCACCTGAATTTCCTGGGCATACGTGGGTGCCTGAGGAGGCACAGGCTGATAGCAGCTGCACTTGCAGGGCCTTTCCTCTCACTGAGGGGGCTGGGCACTCTGCTAGGTGCCTCAGAGGCACGCTTAACATGGGACCCCTGAAGGAGGTGCATCCGCATTTTAGGAAAGCTCAGAGTCCACCCCTGCAGCCAGCCCCACCACCACGCTGCAGCTCCCCAGGCAAACCCACCCCCAAAACACAAGCACAAGATCTGAACAGTGCCCACCCTACTGTGAGCCAGGGTTTCTCGACTGTGGCATGGTAGGAATTTTGGATCAGATCATTACTTGTGAGTGCTGCCCTGAGCACTGTCCCAGGCTCTAGACATCAAACGCAGCTCTTCCCCCAACCACCCCACCAATCTAGTGAGGCAGACATCAGACAGGTTTAAGCAGCTTTGCAGCTGCTACTCCTGGGGAAGGGGACACCTGAGCTGATCCCACCAAGGCCTCAACTTAGTCTCCAGGACAGAAGAGATTCCAAGCACATGGAAACCTCAGAAACAGGACAGAAACGGATGCAGATGATCATGCCCAGAACTCCAAGACCACACCTGGTCAGAACAATTCCTCCCCTCTCACCCACTCCACTCCCAAAACAACTTCTGGGCAAGAAAAAAAAAAAGTCCTTGTAGGGTCAAGGTCAATACAAACTACAAACACCCTCCATCTGATTTGTGCTGTAGCTTAGGACTCATTTTCTTTCCTCATGAGGTTAATTTAGGGAAACTGGCATACAAATTTATAGCAATTGATTAAAAAAGATAAACTTTTTATGGTCTTAGGAATAAAAATATCACTAACCAATTAACACTGATTTTAAATCTGTACCAGAACAATAACTGGTCATTACAAAGTCACGGGTGGAAGTTAATAGGAATGACTAGGTAATCACACCAGGGAACATTTTCCCACCATGCAGGGAACTGTAATTTCAACCAACTCCCACAGGCAGGCAGGTTTGGGGCTGTCTCATTTGCACGTGGCACAGGATTCCAGGAGAAAAGTGCCCTGCTTGCTTTACCTAATCCCTTCCCTTCCCAAAAGCAGAGAGGAAAGTCTTAGCTGAGTAGGAAGAGCCAGCCAGACCAAGACGGCATCCAGCCAGGAATGGGGCAAAGGCTCGCACACCTGCGCCTGCAGGCTTCTCTTCCCAGGGCACCAGAAATATGGGCACGGGAAGAAGGATGGAGGGAGGGAGGAGGAAAAAGGCGGGAGGCTAACGGGGGCAGAATGCCAAGACAGGAAAGCGGAAGAAAGGGGAGGCAGTAACAGGTACCAGAAAGAGTGTGAGGACAGAAAAAGAGGGAAGCAGGAGGGGAAAGGAGAAGAAAACCGAAAAGGGAATGGGGACAAGAGGGATGAAGAGAGGGCAGGGGAGCAGAGAAGAGGGCGGGGAAGTGAGGAACCCCAGGCCACTCTGCCATCTCCTGCGTCACCCAGCTCTCAGACAGACAGGAGACTGGGAGAGCTGGGAGGACCAGGCACACCTGGCTTCCACGCTCACTGTGGAACCAGAAACTCCTTGGTGTTGAACCCAAGCAGCAGCAGGCCAGGGAAACCGAAGCCTGGGCTAAATTACGTATGGAAACCGGGGGAGATGCAAAATTTCACAAACGATACGATCTGGAAGATTGTGGAGGAGAATGCAAAATGCCACCACTGTCAAATATAGTGCCATGACACACGCTGCTCAAGGTGGACTTCTCCCCTGCCAGCTCCACGAGGTGCCCACTCTTGCTTCTTCACCTGTCTCGCTGAGCACAGCACCTGGCACCCAGCAGGGGCCCGACAAATGTTAGCTGATGAGTAAGTGCTGGAACCATGGCTGACCCCAAGCTCCTGGGCATCACTTGCTCCTGGCCCAGTGGCCTTGAGGAGAATGTCTATGGAAAACCAGGGGGCAGGGGGGTGACCAGGCTTTTTAAGAAGGGAAGCTTGCAGGCTTTCCGGGGCAGAATGTGCCGAGAGGCATGCCTTCTCCATTCTGGCTTCTCATCTCCTCACAGGTCACCGCAAAGGGACAGCTTCAGCCTTATAAAACGGGACAAGACAACCAGAGCTCGGTTTGCCCATGCTTTTTCAGCACTGCACCAGCCAGGCAGCCCCAAGTCTGTCTGCCCAGCAGGTGACAGTTGTGAAGGAAGTCCCCTGTGCTCATCCCCCGTGCCACAGACAAGCTGCGTAGGAAAGAGCACCTGTCACATCCCCTGGCCCAGATCTCCTTCCAGACAGGGAGAAGAGTCCCTCTGCCTGGCAGTCCTAACCAGGTGTACCTGCGGGACTTACCTCACTCCCTGCAGGAGCAAGACCCGGTACTGGGAGGTGGGACATTTCATTCTCCCTGCCCAGTCACCAGGCCAGGTGGGAGGTCTGGGCCATGCGAACAGCACCATGAGCCCAAACACCAGCCTTCTTGCCAGGAGCCCCTCACAGCTGAATCTTAGAAATTTCGAAAATTGGGGCTGGAGCAGTGGCTCAGCGGTTACGGCACTTACCTTGCATGCTCGAGTAGGCGAGTTCAAACCCCAGCACCATGTATACCACAAAGTCTCAGAGCAACGAAAGCCATGTGAAAAACTAAATAAACATTGATTCTCTCTGTCTCTCCCACTGTCCCCTCTTTAAAAAAGAAAGAAAGAAGAAAGAAAGAAAGGAAGAAAGGAAGAAAGGAAGAAAGGAAGAAAGGAAGAAAGGAAGAAAGGAAGAAAGAAAGAAAGAAAGAAAGAAAGAAAGAAAGAAAGAAAGAAAGAAAGAAAGAAAGAAAATTTCGAAAATTCTGTATTCTGTTTGGGCAGAGGGTTGGAGAAAATGGACACCTGTCCTTCCCACAGGATTACAGCCTCATGCTAACACACCGCAGAGTGTTGTATACAGGTGTGAAACTCCAGAGAGCAGCAGGGAACCCAAGTGCAGTATGATCGTGCCTGCAGGGGCCTGCCTGCTCCCGGCCTTCAGGATGGTGAGGTGCCTACAGCAGGCAGAAGAGCCCCATCCCGCACACACTGGTGTACCCGCTACCAACCTGGAGTCCTGATGTCTGCTCCCATAGCCTGTGAGGAAGGTTAGAACCCTGGCCTCCCCAACCTCATGTCCAAACAAAACCTAACAACCCCAAGCCTTCCAAAAGCAAGGAGCCAGACAGGGACTTCAGGCAGGGGAACAGAAAACACCAGCAAAAAAAGGAAGGAAGGAAAAAAGGGAGGGAGGGAAGAGAGAGACAGGACCAGACAAGAGCCAACTGGCTATGACAGGGGGACAGGGAAAGAGGAAAGAGAAGCTGCTGCAGAACACAGACTGGTATCTCTGCAAGTAATTCTTGGGTGGTTTTTGCTTCCCCAGTGGTGGAAGATGATGGGACATGGTGACCCCCTAAGGAGACCTCATTTAACCATGACAAATGTATTCAATGAAAGAAAAGAAAATGACTCCAAACACCCAACTGGCCTTACTGCAAGTATTTAGAACAGCTGACAGCACCATTTAAGAGCAGTAAGTAGACCTGGCATCCACGTGGCTCCGAAAGCCACAGGCTGAAGGAAGAAGCCCTGGGCAGTGGTGCTGGGCACCCAGCTGTCCAGCACTTGTGCCAGTCCAAGTACTGCCCACATCCAAACCTAAGGCACAGGGAAAGGAGGGACAGGAGAGCAACCCTAACACCTCCTTCACGCCTCTGAGGAGCTGCTTCCTTCCCTCCTCCCATTCCTCAGCCTCTTCAATGGAGGAGAGGGAAGAGCTAGGGCAGGGGGCTCATAGCAGGGGCCTGGGCCCCACCCCACTTGGGGAGGGCACCAGGCTGGAGCTAGGGTGGGAAGCAACCGCACAGGAGCTCAGGGGGTCCCCAAGACCCTCCCATTCCCCTGGAGGGGGGGCATGGTCTGCACAAGACACAGGGGCCAGGCAGCCTCAGCATAGGTCTACACTGTCCCTGAGCAATGCACATTCCTGGGCCATGTGGACAAACACCTCAAGATGGTGGCTCTGCCGGCTGCGGGTCCTGGGCCCTCCTCCACTTCCTCCTGGATGCCCTCTCCTTGGTGCCTCTGCAACTTCCCTTTAGTGCTCCTCCTACCATCTTCCATGTCACCTGCACGCCCCTCCCCTCCCTCAGTTCTCAGAGATCAATGTGCCAGCTACCCCACATACCACAGTCTGCCATCTGCCCTTGCCCCACTCTGTCACATTCAAGTGTGACAGTTACTACGGCTAAGATGTTTTGCCTGAGTTAAGAGACACCATCACCTCGCCAGCAAGGGTGCCTTGGCTGTGTCCTGCGCTGGTTGTGTTTAATCCCTCACGAGGACATTTCCCAGGCTTGTAACTACGAGTGAGCACACGCCTTCTCCATCAGAACTTAGCCGTTTCATTTGCAGATGTACCTCCCTTCCCAGCCCAAGCACTATATCCAGCAGCAAGTGACAGCTGTGACCACAGAATGGAGGCCACCCATCTCCACGATGAGCAAAGGTATCAGCTCTGAACTCTCACTTCTTAGCCACCTGCCTGAGGCATGCACTGGGCAGCTCAGCAGGTGAACCTGGCTCAAGCAGACACCCGGGAGAGGGGTGGGCAGCCCCGAGATGCAACAGAGATGCGGGAAAGCTCACACAGCTCCAGCTCCGTGTGTGACTGGCAGAAGGGTTGTACAATTCTGGTTTTTCTCCCATTAAAAAAAAAAAAAAAAAAAAAACAGGAATTAAATCCGGACACTCCACCTGCCAAGAGGAAGTGTCAACCTCTCCACCTGTTGCCAGCTTACAAAGTATGTGTCTGCTTTGCAGCACTCCAAATATCAAACTGAAGCACTGAGCGCACCTTTCAAAACACACACATGCACGCACACTGTACGCACAGAGGAGAGCTCCAAGCTCTCCTCAAACGCCTACTCTGTGTCTTCAAACCTTTAAGGCCGACAAAAGTCTCCACTTAATGAATTTCTCACATTCCCAGGGACCCATCAATTCCTCACTCTGGTCTTTGCAGCACTGTCTACTGTGAGAATGTTACATTGTCACCAATATCGGCTGCCCAGGGAAGCTTTGACAATGAGTGATGGGTCAATAAACAGCGGGCAGAGTCCCATGTTGGATAGGGAAATAGGCTCATTCCCGGCACATGCCTCCAGGGTGGGTGGCACGCTTCCTGCAAGGAAGTAACAAAAACAGCAATGAGGCAAGAACTTGAGTATGACCCAGAGGAGGTTTGCGCCCATGGAGTGCAGCAGCTTCACCTGTAACAGGGATGGTGACATCAGGGCCCAGCTTGAGTTGTGGTAAGGAGGAAATGGGCAATGGACATCAAGATGCTGGCTGTCCAGTGCCAGCTCCTTCTTTCAAGAAGGATGCCACCCACCCTGGAGGCATGTGCCAGGAATGAGCCTACCAACTCCACACAGCTTCTGCCTTGCCTGCCTGCTGCCTGCATGGAGCTCCGGTCTCGCCAGTCACCAGATCCCCTGGGGACATGGGAATCTTGTTCCCCACAACAGTGGCAGCTGACATGGAGCCCTGAATAGAGCAGATATTAAATCAAGGTTTCTGAATGCACAAGCGTGCCCAAAGATATTCAATGGCACAGGGAAATCCTTCCTATGTCCACTTGCAGGCTTCTGACTTCTCACAAGCCAAGGAACAGTCACACGGAATCCACGTGCTGTGCGCTGTGCTCAGCTCTTGGTAGGTCATCATGCGTTGCCACATCCACACTGCAAGATGGGGGCATTCTGCCCCTCCCTCTGCAGACCAATGCTGCTTTACTCAGCAGCCTCTGCCAGAAGGGGTCACAGTCTCCCTCTGGCTCAAGGTCAAGTGTGGCTCACACCTCTGGCTCTGCAGACTTCAGCATGAGCTTGGCACACAGCAGAGCCTCAGTTATCAGCTTAATCATGAGAATAAAGGAAACAGTCTGTGAAAGAAGAGAAAAAGCTCTTCCTGTTTGGAAAAACCAAAGCAGCCACAGAATAACAGTGACACCCACGTTCAAGGGCACGAACAGATTTTTTTGTCTTCTTGTTTCTGCCCACTCTAGACTTTCCCAGGAGCCCTGAGCATCACAAGAACAGCTGGGGGCTAACGTGCTGCAGTCCTCAGAGGGGCTGAGACGCTGGGAAGGAGACAATGAGAACCGAGGCTAATGCTTCCCTGCTTCCATCTAGCACGCAGCACAGGCTCCAAGGCAAACGCCTGCCTCAGCCCACAGCTGGCTCTCCCCCTCTACCTGCACACAACGGACGGGACAGAGGACCAGGTATGAGTAAGAGTCTTCTTCCCCAAACCTGGACTGTCACCTGCTGGGGCAGAGACCTCTGAGGGCGCATAGCAATACAGCTGCAGCTCCCGTTTCTACATGACTCCACCATTTCATCTCTCTCTACATGAGGAACACCAGTCCACCTGCACAGCCACACAGCAGGTGAGCACAGACAGAGCTTTGGTGGAAGGAACGCTTACGCCATCCTAAGAAAGAGGATGAAAAGAAGAGTTGAGAAACCCAAGCCCGAAGTCCAAAAACACTGCCATCGTCCAAACCTCAGGAAGCCGCACAGCGCCTAGCAAGTCCTGTGCTCCATGATGAATAGGACAAGTAACAGATCCCCCTCACCACGTACCTATGCTCAGCTGGACAAAACCTTTAAGCTGACACCCAGATGCCATGATTTATTTTGTGTGCAGGGTCAAAGACGGAACAAGTCTTCCTGGGGTCCCACCATTCCTTTCAACCAGGACCACACCCTGCAGCCTCCAGGAAAGAGGACTTATCCAGAAGAAAAAGGGTTTGCTGAAACAAAGGAACCTTCCTTACCAAGGAGACCTAATTAGTTCTCTATGCACATGCACACTGTCCAAAGGCTAAATGCAAAGGCCGAAATTAATCCCCAAAAGAAGATTCCAGCTGTACTTATGCTAACTGGACTTTTCAAAGGGAAAAAGACCTGAGGACTGAGAAAATAAGTGCGCCAGTGTATGATATCCTACCAATTCAGTGGTTATAAATTTAAAGAAAAAATAGGTGAGTTATATTAAGGTCTCAGATAACTTTACAAACACTTAAGCTGGATAGTAGCAGACCTCAAGCTTGTTTGGAAGTTCAGGGGATTAGGAGAATAAAATCAAACATTTACAAAGGCATAAGCTAGAAATTTACCGATTAACTGAAAATTTAACTATCATGTGGAAGTGACAGAAAATCAAACCATCACTGTTGTTAACAGAGAGACTGAGAAAGCCTGGGCAAGACAAGGGAGCAGCCTGGGTTTTGCTTTCCATTTTCTTTGCTGCGGTTCATCACTTTGACTCTGGCTAGTGCCCGCTGGCAGCCAGGCATCTGCAGACTCCAAAGCGTAAGAAAAGAGGGTACTCAGAACTGGGGACTCTTGGTAACTTTATGCTTTTGTTCTGAAAATCAGTTGAACTCTGCCACTGCTAACTTGCAGTGGTGGCTGGCACACGCCTCGACCCTGAGCACACACCAGCCTTCTCCCTGACTCACGCTCAGTGCTGTCAGTGGACAGCGCTCCTTGCCAGGATCCTTTCTGCTGAAGGAAATTCCAGGCCTCATCCATAGCAGCAGCAGCCGCATGCAGTGGGTCAACTCTTAGTTTCCTCCTCATTTAGGAGAACAGTCTCTAAGCCATCCCTGCAGGTGGGCTTCCAGGACCTGACAGTGCTCAAACAAGACTCCTGAGGGAGCATGCCTGAGACCTCCTGTGGCCAGAGTCATCACCGTGGACCAGCACGTGCTCCAGCACCTTTCCACAGCAAAGCGGTCTTGGCCTGGCTCTTGGATCCAGAGGGCTTGAGGGCTAAAGTGTTTGTGCATTGCCAAGGGGCCGGAGTGGTCCTACAGGCAGTTCCGGGTTTGGTGGCAGGCATGCCCTCCACTTGCCACGCAGGCAAGATCTCAGCCACGCTGGAGAACCTTCAGAATGAGGGTGACCGTTCCTGCTGCTTCTGGGATTTTTAAAGAGCTTGATCCATCTTCAGTCAGTAGCACAGAAGCTTTGCCCATGAGTCAGAAATTGCTACTTGGGCTAAAAACTGGAACAGTTACTGGACAGAGGCTTCTGTGTCTCGTTGCTTCCTCATCCATAAAATGGGGTGATAAGATTCTTACCCTGCAGGATTGCTAGGAGGATTGAGTGAGCTACTTTACAAAACGCACATGACCAGCAGGGGTGGCTGCAGCTTCCAACTGTTCCTTTACTACTAATCTCGGATCGCAGTCGCATCGTTCCTTCATGTCAGTGTCCCTACACCAACATCCTTCTTGCTGTTTTCACTATTGTTGATTCAGTGTTTCTCCTAAAGCTGACTCATTTCCTTTTCACTTAAAATTTATTTTATAGGGGATTGTACATCACCACACAAATGGAAAAATGGAACTATGTTGAAACCAGAAGGCAAATGTGAAAATAAATACAACGAAAACCAAGCAACGTAAACTCAAGCCCACTGGTGGCCACAGGGTTCCTGAGATGAAAGTGTCAGGGGCATGAAGCTGAGCAGTCCTCCTCCAGGGAGACAGAAGCTGCAAAGGTGCTGGGCAGGAGCCCTCTCCCTGCAGCCTGAGGCCCCAGAGCCTTCGTGCAGTGGGCATGTTCTAGTTCTGTGCTTTCAGCACAGTTGCCAGCGCACATGCAGAGACATAAAGTGCCGGAGATGTGGCTCGCGTGATCGAGGGACTGAATCCTCTGTTCATTCTGCTTTGATTAATTTAGAACTAAAGGGCCACATGTGGCTGGTGGCTATGGCCCTGGATTGTGCATTCTCTTGAGAAAGCTACATGCCTGGGCTCTCCACACCAGCCACGTTCAATCCAGGGTTAAGCCCTTAGTTTCCTTCCAGGGAAGTCTTGTGAAATTACGCCACCACTTGTCCTGAGGATTGTCCGGAGGATTGTCGCTGCATCCTTCACTACTGCTTAATTGAAGTCCTAGATAGATTTCTTTTAGCGCTCCTTTTGAGGAACTAAC
The DNA here is from genome assembly GCA_004027875.1 of Aplodontia rufa. Taxonomy (NCBI): domain Eukaryota; kingdom Metazoa; phylum Chordata; class Mammalia; order Rodentia; family Aplodontiidae; genus Aplodontia; species Aplodontia rufa. The sequence continues at coordinate 107,319 of PVKS010000660.1, read as the reverse complement.
ATTTTATCATTAGCACTAGAATTATCCATGATAGCCACAAATCCATTTTTCACACTGGCTGCCAGGAAGCCCTTAAGAGATTTAAAAGTCAATAAGAACAGCTGTGTCGGATCCTGCAACAAACACATAGAGTTTCTACTTTTTCTTTTTAAACTCTTTTAATTTTTCCTTCTTTTTTCTTCTTTTGTCATTCTTTTCTATATGTTTCTCCAGAAATTATTGCAAACCTTGTGGAATTAAATAGTGTGAATTTTTTAAAATTCTAAAACAAATAATGTGCAGTGGTGCCAGTATTTAAAGGAGTCACCTGCTATCCAGTATCCATTATACAAAAACACTGAGCAAAGGCTTTCTGAAATGCTTCCAAACACATGCTCAGATTTTGCTCCTGAGATACCAACCAGAATGTCCTTAGCTAAAAAGAGAGCAACGCGTGCTTGAGGTGCTATGCCACACCCTCCAGCCTGGGGCAAGGTTGCAGAGGGCCTGAGCTGCGGGTTTAAGTTACAGTGGGCGATGAGGAGCTGCTGAAATTGGGGCCAAGTCCTGGGTGCACTGGCTGAGCCATGCCCTGCGAGCTCTGCAGACAGGGTAGGATGGGCAGAGAGTGGCTTTAAGGCCACTGTTGCCACTGTGGCAACAGTCTCCCAGGCAACGGCATACTGGCTGTGTCCATCTCACTTTCTAGCTGACTTTCAGAAGTAAAAGCTGCTGGTTGCTTTGGGGTGAGGGGGAGCAGCAACTGAAAGGTCAAGGGTGCCACATTTTAGTTTTGCTCTGAAATAAATCTGCCTACTTCACTTTTTATTCACCCTCCAGGCAACACATCCCAGCATCCCAATGACTGCAGAGCAGAATTGAAGGACACTCAATAAGAGGGCTTTTGGTGTTTTTTTGTTCTATTTTGTTGTTTTTTGTTTATTTATTTTGCTTTTGGATAAGAAGAGAGAAAGAGAAGAGGATATTTGGAAATCTGGCATACCTAATTCTCTCTTTAAACCAGAGCTGAGCGCGTGCCACAAACACTCAAACGCTCCCCATACCTATTACTTGTGAATAGGTGTGAACGGAAATGACTGGCTCATCCGTCCATGAGATTCTGAGACCCATATGTCATGCTTGTATCTGAGACCAAGCAAGGTGACCATCTGAGGCGGCAGGAAATGAACCAGTTATTTCTACCCTCACAGTAGTTTTACAAGGTAATGGTGTCACTTCCACTTACAGATAAAGAAACAAGATTTACCTGAGGTCACAGGACTTACACCTGGGCGCCACTTTCAACCTCAGCTTCCCTTTTCACCCACCTTCTCCCTGAGGAGAGAGGACGTCTCTCACGGGTCAATCCCTGCTAAGAAAAATGGCAACCCCACCCAGGTTTCGCACGGAGCTCATGGGAGTTGGAACCAGAAGTAGGAAGCAGCTTGGAGTTGGTGCTGAAACAAGCAGATGCAGAACAAGTGCACAGAAGATGCTGGAAAAGCCCAGAAGCAGGCAGGGCTAGAGGGCATCAGAAAATCAGAGGAAGGAGAAAACTCAGTTCTCCTGGTTACAAAGTCACCTCCAAAGCAGACAAGCGTCTGCAGACCTAGATACCCACGCACTCACTGGGAACAGCCACCTCTACTGCAGGGGAGCAGAGACATCCACAATCTGAGTTGTCAGGTATCCCTCACCTTTTCTACCCAAAATGGTAACTTGGTTCTCCTTATGGACACCACCTCTCCCTGTTCTCAGACACAAGGCAAACGTCGGTGCTAGCACCAGCGACAGTACAACAGCCAAAGGGCCAGCCACAGAGCCCATCACCCAACAAGGTTCAGGAATGGACTTGAGATCCAAGACAGAACAGGGAGAGGTGGCCCAGGACCGTGGTGAATCCATCCAGACAGGCTGACAGCTGGCGCTGCTGGCAAGCATCCATCATCCCACAGCCAGCGAGCTGAGCTCACCCAGCAGCAGAAGATAGAGCCAGCATGCCTGAGGCCTGCCCTGCCCTGGGACTTCTCAGGGGCCACACCAGCCAACAAACCACCACCTCAGCTGGAGCAGCCCCAGTTGCACTTCTGCAGTGGCCACATTAGGAGGGCCAATGTGCGCAGGGAAGCTCCACCCCATTTCTCCTTTCTGACCAAAAGCCGCACGCCACCTCCTCTGTCGCTGAACAAACATGGGTGTGCTGAAAAACCTACACTTACCTGATACACGTGAAACGCATTCGCTGCTTTGCCACGGAGAAACACCGATGGGATCCAGACGTTGATCAGTGCTCGGTTCGATCTGTCCAAAGAAGATCACAGTTGGCCGTTTTCATGTATAAAACCAGACAAACAAAAACAAGACAGGAAATAGTTTTCTCTTCTAAACTTCTGCATGAGTAATTTACACATGTATCGCTTAATACTGAGCTAAGAGACAAGTTCAAATCCAATCTCCCAGCACCCCAAGACTATTTTTTAATATATACAACCATATATATGCATACATATTCACAATATATATTATATTATATATATTTATGTATGCAGTTTAAACCTGGAATAAGAAAGAGCAGACCTTGAGTTCCTGCCCTGCCTGCTGAGGGACTGCCTGGGCCTATGATGTATCTGAAGCTCAGACCCCACATCTGATCAGGGGACAGCAATAAGGACCCATGGGAGGTCACGCATAGCAACCCCCCCCCCCAGTTAGAGCACCCCATGGAGCCACACTGCCTCTTCACTGCACTGACCTCAGACCCTGACCCCACCTTCAGGTAGGGCACCATCAAAGCACTCAGGAGACCAGCGCCCATGGCTAGGAGACTGCCAGCTGCTTGGGGTGGGTGGGGGAAGGGCAGGAGAAAGCAACAAGTTGGGAAAATAGGATGCCAGGCACCAGGTAGCCTGAACAGAGACTGTCCAAAGACCAAGAACTTCTTTAGCGGTTTTCAACAGAGGCGTGGAGTGGACTCAAAGCCGGTCAGAAATCAGAGTCACCCACTTACCACTGGTGGCCCCAGTAAGCCAGGAGATGTAAATGGGAAGGCCTAGAATGGCCGCACAGATAATGAACCAGGTGGACTGGGATGGAGTAAGGCAACAGCGTTAGGACTGCAGTCAGCTGAAGGGCAGAGGCCCTGTGTAGAGGGGCAGCTATCCCCTGCCCCAGGGACTATGGAATTGCAGGGATGAGAGTCTAACTTTCAAATGAAATTTTAATAATTTAAAATCTTATATGACACCTTCCAAAGCTGAAATGTTGGCCAAGAGAAAGTTTTTTTTTTGTTTTGTTTTGTTTTTAAAGAGAGAAGGACAGTGAGAGAGAGACAGAATCAATTTTTATTGAGTTTTCCACATGGCTTTTGTTGCTCCAACACTTAGTTGTGTACGTGGGTGCTGGGGTTTGAACTCGCGTACTTGCACATGCCAGGCAAGCGCTATAACCGCTGAGCCACTGCTCCAGCCCCAAGAGAAAAAGTTTTTAAAGGCCCAAGGGGGGGATAAAACACACCAGAAGGCACAGGCTTGCAGGACAGCACCCCTTCTGCACGTTAACCAAATGAGCCTGTGTGGCTCCATGCCAATCTCCATTTCCCCTGTGGCCTTCTGTGACCCAAGCCAACACAGAGTCTTAAAGGACTAAAGGACCCCTCATGGGCATTTGCTGTGGACTTACATTTCAAAATCCGACAAACTCTGGTCTTCCGATGTTTGACTCAAATCTCCAGGCACCTACCATGGGAAGAGGGTAAAGGAAGAGAGAAAGGCAGACTGGTTACCATGGCTTGCATAATCACAGACGACTTCTGCCTCACAATGATCCCTGAACATTTCCTGTTCAAAATGAGATGAAAAAGCAGTTACTGGAAAATAGTAAGAGATTTCATGCAGGGACAGTTGGAGATGATGTTGCAGTATTAAAAATATGCCACCGTGAGAGATCTCAATTATCTTTACGGGAAAAGGACCACAAATCCTATTGAGATAATCACAGACATGTAAAAGCATGTGATTCCGGAGCTATAAAGGGCTAATTAGGATCTGAGATGCAAGATGCCAGATTGTGAAGGGGGAAATATCCATTGTCACCATGATGGGCATCACACCGAGACACATGAACATAAAAGGCCAGCGTCTACCCTGAAATGGCCCTGACCTTTCCCCCACAGTGTTTGAGTCATCTCGGGCAGGACCTGGCTTCCCCTCACTCAGAGGTGCCACATAAGAATGTGATTGGATGAGAAGAACCAGACTTCATGGTACCCACCAGTGGCACTTGGGGATCCTGAATGGGTTCCGCAGCATTCATGACTCTAGTAGGCCCCACCCTTCCAGCCTTGGATCTCTAAACCAGGGAAGCCAACTCTCAGGCTGTCACAGGATTCCAATGATTGCATAAAGCAGGCTGCCCAGTACCGGTATAAACTCAATAAACAGTGTCATCATTCTAAGACCCAGGGAATGGGCTCCCTTTAGAAACTCCATCGGTTAGGATTTGAAGGTGTGGAGCAAGGCTAAGTAAGAGGAATCCAGTGGAACAGGGGAGGGTGCAGGGCAGTGAGGGGAGCAGACAGACCCCCTGCCTCTCAGGGCTTTCAGATCATCCACGACCTTGTCAATCCTCCTAAGAGCCCTGGGGGCAGATGAAACCCCTCCCTTTACAGATGAGGAAACTGAGGCTCAGGAGGCAGCACAGCTTGCCCAAGACCACACTTCTAGGAAGTAGACAGGAACCTAGGACTGTACGACTTCCAAGGCCCTCTGTCGGGAACCCTCAGCAAAGAGGAAAACACAGCCAAAAGCTGAGGCTTGCGGCAGCCCTGCCTGTGCAGAGGGCTGGGCGTGAGAAAACCAGTGCTGGCCCTCAGGGCAGGGAACACAGAGGCTGAGGAGCCTGGGCCCCAGCCCACCTCTTCCCCACTGGGTGGCCAGAAGCAAATCACTTCTGTGTTGCTCTGTTCCCAACTGTAAAGTGGACATGACAGTGACACTTAGGGTGGCTCTGAGGACAAGATGTGTCATTATGAGTACAGCACACAGCAGTGCCTTCCACGAGGACGGAGCTCAGTGACTGTGAGCTCCACAACGACGACAGAAAAGGTAGAGCAGTGTGTTCTGTACCCCTGATGCCAGCACAGACAGAAGCAGCATCGCCCAGGTGGATTCCTTCCAGGTGTCTGAGCAGGGCTGTCCAGAAACTCCTGCAAGGCCGACCAGATACACATGCCTCACTGCTGGGTGCAGCTCCAGTCTCCTAGGATCCTGCGCCCATGGGTCCCAGACCTGCCACCATGGTGACCACCACTCTCCTACGGTGGCTGGAAAGCGATGGCAGAAAGCGTGCAGTTGCATGTTCCAAGGTCCCATAAACACACCCACTTCCTCTGACCCAGGAACCATTACAAAATGGATCTAGAAGAAACCACCAAAGACACCAACCCAAACTGATGTTAAAGGTCACCCTCTTTCCCTGCTTGAGGAAGCAAAGAGCTGGAAAAGGCTGCAATCCACAGCTCTGATTACAGATCAGGGTTCAACAGATCATGGTGCCCACACGAGATGGTCGGGTTCAAGAAGTGTTAAATGGGTTTTGGGTGCATGCACGCATGTGTGCATCTGTGTGTGTGTGTGTATCACACACACACCCCTAAGGATACAGACCTAAAAGTATTCTGGAAAGATAGTAAAAATAGTAATAAATAGTAAAAGTGGCTGTCACTAATAACAGATTAGGAGTACAACTGGGGGGAAACAGGCCCATTTTTTATTTCCTATCTTTACATAAGATTGAAGGCAAGTATGCCTGTAATTGTGCTGAAAAATATAACCACGCTTCTGAAGAACACGCTACCTTTCTCTGTGCTGTTGTGAAAAGCTCTCAAGATAGACTGATAAGCGCAGTGAAAGCAGGGTGCGATGCAGGGCTAACTGCCTGGGGTGCCGACGTGGAGAGGCAAGAGTATCCCATTTTCCTGGCTTCTGCACCAAATTAAAGGGGTGCCCAGTGGGGTGGAGCCTGGGCACATGGCACTGGGAATGAGGCTGTTATGACATTTGAGTTTTGAAATAAATAAAATATTTAAATACAGCCAGGCGCACTGGTGCACACCTATAATCCCAGGGGCTTAGATGGCCAGGGCAGGAAGATCGCAAATTCAAAGTCAGCCTGCAACCTAGCAAGACCCTAGGCAACTTAGTGAGACCCTATCTCAAAATAAAAAGTAAAAAGGGGGGCTGGAGCACTGGCTCAGCGGTTACAGCACTTGCCAGCCATGTGCAAATATGTGAATTCAAACCCCAGCACCATGTACACAACAAAGTCTTGAAGTCTCAGAGCAACGAAAGCCACATGAAAAACTAAATAAAAAATTGATTCTCTCATTGCCCCTATATTAAAAAAAAAAACAAAAAACAGTAAAAAGGGGCTGGGGATGTAGCTCAGTGGGTAAGTGCTGCAGGGTTCAGCTGCCAAGGCCGCTGGGCTAGAAAGCAACAGAGACAGACTCAAACGCAGGTGGCGGCTCCAGAGTCAACACTTTGCCACACTGCGTCTCACTGCGGAGTCCCCATTCTGTGCACTTAGCCTCTGGGAAGGTCGCAAGATGATGGAACCCAGATTCGTATTGGTGGAGCAGCTCTGATAGGGTGGAGCACATCAGAGAGGAGTGGCCTCTGGAGCAGATGTCCTCAGCTGAACACTTGGGTTAAATCCTAAAGCTATTTATTTTGCCGGGGAGTAGGGGTCACTGCAGGATGGCTTTTGGTAAGTCTCAGGCTTGGGGGACGAGGTCAGACTGACCCAGGTCCTCTCCGACCTCATACACACAGTCAACCTCCAGACACTGAGCCGAGCTGAGCGCAGCAGCTCTCAGGGACAGCGTCATTTGGACATTTTGAGTTCTAATCCCAGGCTGTTGGTGGTGATTGGAGAAGTCACTAGGCATCAGCAAGCCTTGGTTTCTTCTTGCCCACTGCATGCCAAACAGTCTCCAACTGTACTTTAAGAAAGCAACCAACATGTCAAAGACTCTACTCATAGGTTCACACTGCACCTCATGGAACTGGGGAAGCCAGTACTACCCTCCTCTCATTCTCACTCATCTCTCTCCGTAAGACCAGCTGTTCTCATTCTTCAAGTCTCAGCTGAGAGGTGAATTCCTCGGAGACCCTTCTCTAACCAGCACATCTGGACAGATTCCCAGCTGCTGCTTTCTCCCATCCATGTTCTTGTTTTCGATTCTCTCCATGCTCATCTGTGGCCTAGACGCCTCTCTACAATTGGACAGAAGCCTCCCCTCCACGCGTTCACCACACTTGCCAGTTCCATGACCCTGCAGCCTGGTCTAGCACTTGGCACTGACTACTAGCCTAGCACTAGGTCCTGACTGGGATGGATTAAATAACTAAATCATAATCTAAGCTCTATTTGCACAATGAAATGTCAATCAATTTTTCAATTGCTTTGCAGCAAATTCAAATCTTCATGTATGGTAAAAAGAAGTTGGTTTGAAGATAAAAGGAGCTGAACAAAAAGAATCTTACTTTCTCTCTTCGAATTACAGGGCACTCGGATTCACCACTCAAAAGAAAAGGCAAGAAGGAAGACACAACAGAGGCAGCAAATCTTCATTCCCATCATGACATGGCACCCGTAATTTGTGCCTGCCAATTGCATTCTCCCTTGTCCCTGTTTTCAAACAGCATTCCCTTAAGCAATTAACTCTCCACCTAAAATGGGTTCACTGCCAAAAATGACAGCAATTCTCCATCCCACCAACACTCCTGCCTTCTTGTCTCATTTTGCGCTGAGGAGCAAAGTGTGTAATGTGTGTCTCTGTCCTCCAACTGGGGTGGCCAAGCCAGAGGCCAGGCAGGCCCAGGCTGCTGATCAGCTCATGACGCTGCCTGTGCGATCCTTGACTCCAGGAGGCAGCTGGCCCCGGTCTGGACCACTTCCCGTGCTCTGTGCTTGTTTGTTTCTTCATTTGTTTACTCCACAGATACACAATTAGAGGCATCAGATCCATGTGATTTTAAAAACAGTCAAGATGGAAAACTGTTGGCTGGGAATAGGAAAATGGAAAATAGGAGTTTAAATTTTTTTTTTATTTCATCCTCTGAAAAGTCCAGAAACAGAGTATCAGTCTTCTGTGAATTTGTTTTTGATGTGTCTGTTTACCAAAAAGATTTGATAGTCTCAAGGACGATATTCTGAGCACCCATGTTTTCAGCAGGCATCTGATTGCTCAATGAACATTCCTACTGGATCAACAGATGAGCAGACGGACAGATGGATGAATGGATGGTGGGAGGGAAGGAGCAGGAGAAAATGATCTAATTTAGTAAGAATGGACACTAGGTCCCTTCCAAGTAATTAAGATACTCAGACAACATATGTGCAAAGACAAATCTACAAGGACATTCTCTGCAGCATTGCTGATGGCAATTAAAGCTGGGGACAAGTAATGAAATTGCCACATAACATACTGTCAGACTGTGGCTACTAAAAGAACAGCACAGATCTCCTCTGCTAACAGGCAACAGTCTCCAGGATAAAACGTCAAAGGCAAGACAAAGCAGTGTGTCAGGGAAGTTGCTATTTTCATGAGAAAGCAGGAGGTACATGTGTGCTGGATGGGAGCCGTGTGTCTCTGGGCATTAACCGTTTTTAGAAAATGTCAATCATGGATGTCTGAGAGGGAAGGGCGCTGAGAAGTAAGGGTCAGAAAAGAGGAAGATTTACTTTCTATAAAACTCTGTACCTTTTACATTTTTATCATGTACACATTGTTAATCTTTCAAAAAATGAACATATCCACCATGTAATTTTCAATGAGAAGAAAAGCTTATGTCCAGAATGGAATAAGCCAGAACAGGGACTGACTGGGAGAGTCGCAATAGGGAAGAGCAGGAAAAGGCAAAAAGGGACATTCTGGGACAAAGAGAAGTGCTCCATAAACCCTGAAGTGCTGGAAGACGCACACGGACGACTGCGATTTACTTGAAAGACAACTTAAAACACAAGATGAAGCAACAGGTGTATGCAGGGTGGGCAGATGAGTGGCCAGTGAACGAGGGACGATGGAGGGGCGGAGAACGGTCCAAGTCGCGGCAGAATCTACTCGGCAAGCACGCAGGTATTCACTCAAAGACCCTTCCATGTAAATGCTTTTAGATTTTCAAATAAGAGGCCAGAAAACAAGCTTAGCTCAACCATGCTAGAGCAACAACTGGGTCGTTTCTACTCTGTACAGAAAACAATACGACATCTCTGTCTTACAGAGAGCTCAGCTTAAAGAAATAAGAGAAAACTTACTGCAGAGTGTGCCAGGTGGTTATGTTCTGGATTCAGTGGGTTTTGCGGTCTGTAATCAGCTCTTTAAACATGATAATTTCCTGCGATTTCTTTCCTCGTTTTAAATAATTTTTTAAAAGCCTAGCTCTGACTTAGCTGAAGGCTAAGAAGGGTCAAGTCGATCCTTCTCTGGACTTTACTTTCCTCCCACGGAACAGGGTGACAGAAGCCACATGGCAGCTGCTGCAGGACTTCAGCAGGAGAGCTGTCCACCAGCACCTGGCAGAGGAACCTTCTCAGCTGGCAGCAGGTGGGCGGGGGGTCAACTGAACCTCCAGCACCCAGGCTCTCAAACCCTGAGGGCACGCAGCTAGGGTACTCAGTGTGCTCACCTTGGAGAGAGGGGCTGGCTGCTCCTTTGCAACAAACACCCACGCCCTCCTGTCATTCATGTGAGTGCTCCAAAAATTTGCACCAAGTTCTGCGCAGGAGTCATACACTGAGCAAGCAACAAGGAGCCAGGGAGATGGCTGAAGGAAAGAGCCTCGGCACAGGTGGTCATCAGGACAGACCTCAACAGCCCATCAACACTTTACCATGCAGTCCTGGCTGAGAAAGATGATCCACAGGGCTCTGGGAGCGAAGGAGGGGAAGCGGCTTCGACGCTGGTGGCTGGAACATGTCTTTGCTCTCTAGTGGGGAGACCGTGAAGGGACTTCGGTGAAGGGGACTCTGCTGCAGAGTGGAGAAGAGCCAGCAGGCGGGCGGGAGGCCAGCCACCATGAGGCTGATGCTCCTACACCCAGCTCAGCTGTGCACACAGGAAGCTGCGCTCGCCTCTGCCCACTCCCTCCTCATAATGATTTTAAGGTCACTGTAAGAGAAGTACTAGAGTGAGGGCCTGAGGATAGTTTAATGCCTTGGTAGACACTGAAACCCATAATGCAAGCAAGTATCTTTCTATCTTGAAAGAAAGGTCTGGAATGGTAAGCATAAAACCCATCAGGATGGTTATCTTTGGGGAGGAGAACGGAATTGAGGGTGGTGGCCAAAGAGATTTTTAACTTAAAGTCTGAAGGTTTACACGGAGAATGTAGCTGTATACAAGAGTATATTTGCATATTACTCGTTTCTAAAAAAGCTTTTTTTTTTTTTCAATAACAGCAGCTACAGTGGGTTGAATGATAGCCTCCAAAAGGCTATGTCCATCCTACGCCTCAGAACTTATAATGTGACCATATGTAGAAAAGGGGTCTTTGCAGATTCCAGGGGGGCCTCAATCCAGGGACAGTGTCCTTATGAGAGATGCACAGAGGAGAGGCCCCCACGGAGGAGGAACAGGCCAGGAAGACAGAAACAGAGTCTGCTGTGACATGGCCACAAACGGAGAAATGTTTGGAGCCAGCAAGAGCTGGAAAAGGCAAAAAGGGACCCTGCCAAGGGCTTCCAGATGGAATGTAGCCTGATGAGGACACCTCGATCTCAGACTCCTGGCCTCCAAAACTGGGCAAGATGATTGATGTGTGCTGTTTTAAGACCTCACATTGGTGGTAATTCATTCCAGGGCCCAAGGAAACAAACAGGACAGCTGACACAGAGGGCCTCTTGCCCAGTGCCTGACCCTACTTATGCATTTTACATCTGTTGTCCAGCACAGCAGGCACCACGATCACTGTCACTTTGTGGATGGGGAGCTGAGATTCAGAGCTTACGCACCTATCTCAAGGGCACCAGGTTCTAAGTGGCACAGCCAGGGCTGGAGTCCACGGCAGAGCACTGCAGCACCTCACAAGAGCACGGCTCTGGGGCCAGCAGGTCAGGCTCACAATGTGACCCTGCCAGCTTCAACAGGTCACCTGTCCTCTGTGGGCCTTGCTGCTTCCTGATTATAAAGCAGGGCCCAATACTTCTCCACAAGGCATATGAGGGAGCAGTGAAGGAATGAAAACCCAGAGCCAGGGCTACTCCATCCCAGAGCCTGCCTCAGGAGAGGCGAGAAGGGAAGGCCAGGCAGCATGGCCCTCTCCTGCCGTGGCCTGGGGTTCCTCAGGAGTAGGAACGGGTGTTTCAGAAGGTGGGGAGTAGGGGTGCCTAAGACATACTCCTCACAGCTAACACAATGGTTGTAGGTACAAGTTCTCTTCTAAACTCATCCACCCAACCCCTATCCCCTGAACCAAGGATTCCTGGAAATACCAGAGGGGTGGGTGGGAGTCTGGTAGTTTATTAGCCTCAGGAATTTCATTCTGCAGCTAAGATTAGGATATCCACAGCAGGGTGAGAAAGAATGCACGGAGTTGAGCTTTCCGTCTTCAAATACCATGGGGCCACCTTCTGGAACCCACCTCCTAGACAACTGTTCTATGACCTTAACTCTGGAGACAGGCAGTAACTCCCAAACAGCACCTTCCAGAAACACTCTCATGTAAAAGCCAATAGCCCTTCCACACACACCAGGGCTTTCCACCACCAGCCACGGAACAGTCTCATCACTGCCAGATGCCTCCACTCACTGGCTGCCAAAGCAGGAAGCCATTACCAAACTCCTCAGAGCCCTGAACTGTTCCTCTGAGATCAGACCCAGTGGCTGCCCTACTAGCCACTATTTCCAATCTCCTTTGTGAATGAGCAATGCCAAGTTCTGCTAAGCAGAGATGCCTAACACAGTGCAATTCAACATCCCTTTCACGAGCAGGCACCATGTGTCGCAATGAATGCCCTTTGAACCTGGTGACTCTTGGAGAGAAGGTTTTGGGAACTTAGTCAAAGGAGCAAGAGGGCACAGTCCTAGACCCACACCTGTCCCCACTCTAATAGGCTAACTGGCACAGGCAGGTCATTGCCCTGCTCTGCACTTCCATTTCTTCCCCCACGAGATAGAGGTGGCAGGAGACAGCGGTGGGCTCTGGCTGGCATCCATTACTCTCCTGGGCAGTCACTAGACTGAGAAGTTTAATACAAGGGTGAGGCCAAAATAATCTAAAACCATCAGTACCTCCTTCCTCTGGCCATGACCACCAGCTCTAGATTACTCAATGAACCAGTCCCATTAAATCAGAGTGGCCCTCGGATATCTGCTGGCCACAGTGGGCAAAGACTCGCTCTTTCCCTGACAATAAGCATCCTGGGATCACTGTTTCCACGAGGGGAGCAGGTGGGAGCAGCAGAAGAGAGAACACAGCCATGTACAAACTGACCAGGGCTCCATGACATCACAGCCCTCAGGGTTCTCATGGAGCTGATACTCACCTCTTTCTAGAGTTTCCATGATGGAAGGCAAAAAATTCTTTGTGTTTCTGGCGGTGGATTGCATTCTCTCTGCATATTTCCCTGGAAGCATCCTAACTGATATGGAAACCAAGAACCCAAAGGTCCTTTTCAGCTCCCACATTTTACTTGAGTCTAAGTTTTTTTGGCTAGACTTAGGACTGAAAATGAAACCCCAAAACAAACCCCTCAATCCCTGCTGCCAGGGTGAGATTACGAGCCTGTTAAGGACACAGAGCACATTGGTTTGCTTTGATCCTCAGTTCAAAGCACAGCACCTGAAACTCAGGAAACAAACTCCACACATGTGAGCTGCATGAAGAGATCAGTAAGATGAAGCGTCTGTAACCTGCGGGCCCTTGGGATGCTCTGCCTCCCATCCAGCATGGTTCCCACCTCCGCAACCTCCAGCACCACTGTCCAGTCCGTGCTCACTAGGTGCAAGCGCTGTGAGCTTCACACGTCACCTACTGAGTCCTTGAACTCTGGGGAGCCAGGTGCCAGCAATTCTGCTCTCTCCTCCTGGGGTCCAGTAAGACTACTGCCTACCCCACTCTGGTTAGATGTGTCCATGGGAGTTCTTTCTGATGAATTAAGAGAGCAGGGATGTGCCATTTGGGGGTAGAAGCTTTGAGATAGTGAGCAATCAGGCTCTCCTTTCCTTCTACTTAATACCCCAGGTGAAAGGATGATGACAACGAGCAGCAGAGGCCCTAACAACCCATGAGGGAGACATGTGTCTCCAGGCATGGCATATGGGGGTACTTGTTACTAGAGCATAGCACAATCTACCATGACTAATATACTACCACCCGTTCCCTAGACGTGAAAACTGAGACTGAGAGCAATAACCCTGCCTGAACACATACAGCCTGAAGAACAGAGAAAGCCCTGACCAGTATCCCTTAGAAGTCATGGTCCACCTTCACACCAGCCGAGTTAGGGCTTCCAATGGAGGTCTTGCCACTGCTCTGGTGGACAACTTCAGGGGCAGACAGGCCTCCACTAGCCAGCCCTTCTAAGCCCAACAGCTTTCCCAATTAAGGTCTGGTGTGTTCTGACAGCTGCCACTGAAGGCACGAGTCCTCTGTGTGACTGATGGATAATTTCACACTCTAATTGGAATCGGCCTAAATTGAGTCATGAGGAAAATCAGGGATGGTGAACATTCTTGACACACTAGCTTCTTGCACTTGACAGCACAAGAGAAATAAAAAGCTATGTACCCATCTTGAGTCAAATAAATACAGAGCCCTCTGTTGTTGTGTGGAGCTGGCAGAGAATAGTGGTTCAGTCAACTTCACCACTGTCTTGTGGACATCCACCCTGGGGATGCAGTGGAGAAGCAGGAGCTGATATTCTCCTATTCAACAGATGCTTAGAGTCTCCAGCAAGTAGGCAGTCCAGCCATGCATACAATGGCCAGACAGGGAAACCAAAACCAGCAGCTGTTTGCCAAGCTATGATGAATGCCATGAAGAACAGCAAAGCTGGCAGTGCCATTTTATTCAGGATTACGATAAAGTGGTATCTGTCCCTTACTGGGGATGATTTGGAGGTGTTATGCAATTTAAACCTGATGCAACTCTTTCCTGGGCTTCAGTAGTCCCATTTAAAGAGGAGGACACAAAGACTGAAGAAGTGAAAGACTCCCTAGCTTCCCCATTTACTGGCCATTAGGACGTGAGGATGTCACTCATCCTACCTGAGCCTTAATTTCCTCATCCTAGAATGCAGACAGGACTACCACAGCTCATGGGCTTGATACCATCTTCACAGCACTTGGAAGAGAATTCTGTATATAGGGGGCTGGAGTGGTGGCTCAGTGGTGATGGCACTTTCCGGGCATGCATGAGGATGCAAATTCAAACCCCAAAATCACGTACACAATGAAGTGTCAGAGCAACGAAAGGCACATGAAAAACTAAATATTGATTCTCTATCTCCCTCTCTAAAAAAAGAAGTCTGTATATAGTAAGTGTTCGATCAACACTATCTGTTATTGTAGGTAGAAACATGTCATTGACACTTCTAAGGATGTCATTATTTCATGAAAAGCCAAAAGATGCAACCATTAGACTAGTAAATTGAATTAGGAAAAAATCATGTTGAAAAACAAAATCAAGTTGGGCATGGTGGTGCAAGCCTGCAATCCCAGCAACTTCGTACATTGAGGCAGGAGGATCACAAGTTCAAGGCCAGCCTTGGCAACTTAGTGGAGCCCTAAGCAATGTAGAGAGACCTTGTCTCAAAATAAAAAGTAAAAAGGGTTGTGGATGAGCTCACTGGTTAAGTACCCCTGAATTCAATCCCCAGTACCAAAAAAAACAAAAATAAAAACTGAAATCATCTGTGCCATATACAGTCATTAGGGACCACAGGTGACTGGCTGCAAGCTTTACTCTATCAGGATGGGGAGGAATTCCTGCTGAGGGCATGCAACCCTTGCCGGGAAAGGCAACAACATTCCTGGACCCCACAAAAAAAGGAGGAAGAGGAGAAAAAGGGGACAGGGAGAAGGAGGAAGAAGTCAGAAGGAGGAAAAAAGACAACCACTTTCCCATATAAAATAAAATTCTAATGGGGGGGGGGGGGCGCAGAGGTATTTTCAACATTATTAAAACCCCTGGCCAATCAGATCTCAAAATACCTGGCTGGCAACATCTCAAACCATGGCCCCTCGCTTGATGTGGAAAGGAAACCAGAGCAGCAGCTCAGCAGCCCTCCTGGGCAAAACTGCTGCAGGTCTCAAAGAAGTGATGGTGGGCAACACCAAGGTGGCACCCACCTCTCAGGAAGAGGTCATCTCCAAAAGAACAGGTGGAGAGGAGTCAATGGCTGGACTTTCTGCCACCAAATCAGGGTCTCCTTACCAAGACGCACCTGCTCCCATCCCATCGTGCGCTCTGCTCATCTCCAAGAGAAAGCTAAAGTGGAGTGTCCATGCACCGTCTGCTCAGGACCCCCACAGAATCGCAGTCCAGGGAATCAAACTCCATGAAGCACACCACCAACGAGCACCAATTTTCACGGTGGATTCTGTGCACCCATGTCATGGAGATGAGCCAGCATCCCGACAAGCTCTAAGACACCCTCACGCTGTTCGTCACTGCCCAGACCTGTCAGTGAAGCTTCAGGGGAGCAGAGTCGAGCAGGGCTTTTATCTTCCCAGAAAGTTCTTATAAACAGAGGGAAATCATTTATAAAAGATTGAAAAGTCACATGCAACTGGTGCAGAAGATGTGACTAATCAGAACTCTGCTGACATGGAGAAAGAAATGTATTAGATGAAGGAATCAGCTCACATAACATGCTTAGTTAGAGGGTCTATGCAAGTGTGCTCATGCGGCTATTACGCACCCTTGTTTTAGCAGAAATAGAAAAAATTAAATTAGGATTGGGATGAATGTGTCTCGGTCAGGAAAATTTGCAAGGTTTGGTGGACACCACCCCAGGGAAGGGGCCAGGTGTGTCCACATTTTGAGGATGACAAAAATAAACAGTGTGACCGCGTGGAAGCTGGGGGGGTGGACCTAAGCCAGCAGGGGTCCCACTGGGTTGTCCCCCCAATATTCTATTTAGGAGTACCGAGTAATACACCAGCTGGGAACAAAGGGAGCTCTGGTCCGGCCATGGCCCTCTGTGGACAAGGCGAGGATGAAGTCGGAGCAGTCTCCACAGAAGGTGAAGAGTGAATGTATTGAGTGCACCTGAGCAGGCCTTGCTTGTACCAACACCAGGAGACCATGCCACGTGCTCGGGATCATGATTAATCCAAATCTGTACACCTGGGTCAGATGGACTCCAAAGGACAAAGAGTGAGCTCATTTCAGGAGGGACTCGTGAACAGCAAAAGCATCTTGACAGAGGCTGCCCATCACTCCTCCTGCTGGGTGGGGGATGAGCAGTGAACTCAAACCAAGCTCATGCACACCCTGCTGGAGGAGTGGGGCCAGGTAAAATGCAGGGTCACAAATGGCCTCAGAGGCTTGGAGGCGCTTTCTTCAGATTCAGTGAAGGGAAAACCCCTGAGTTATCTGGCCTGGACTGTCTCCATGCCTAACCATGACACGGTCTAACCAGAGACACACTCACCAAATGTATCCTGGACCTTGGCCTCCTCTAGGTCAGAAGCTGTGTCTTCTGTGCCTCCTATATCTCTGTAGTGACTCTCTCAACAGAAAGCAGCCAACAAACAGGTGTGAATGACAGGCAGCACAAGCCGGGGCACAAAAGCTCCCCCGTATCCCAGCTGAGCCACTGCACAGCACGGAGCTCATAGACCTTGACTGTTTAACGCTGCAGTGCTTCCTACTTGCACCAGTGTGGCACAGCTCTAGCAATGCTTGTGCACAATGCACCTGCCAACACATGCAAACCCTGCTCTCGGTGGGAATGGATTTTTAGAGCTCCACCACCTTAAGCCTTGGACAGCCAGGCTCTGCCCACCGCAACATGCCCCCCAGCCCTTGGGAGCTCCCAGCAGGAAGCAAGGACCCACAATAATGAGCAGAACTCAGCAGCCAGAGGTCAACACAGGCCATTAGAAACAACCCAAGATTCAATAATCCCAAGTCCATGACGCAGTCTGCAATGACACCAAAGTCATGTGACTGATCACTTGGGGTATTTGTCCCTGACAGAAAAACACAGCTGGACCCAAATAGAGGGCTTTTATATCCTGGCACTGAGAGGTTTAAAGTGGATTCTATAAGCACCTTTTCAGACGGTTTTGTATCAAAAACTAATTTGTGATTTAAGCTTCTATGTACAATATATTTTAGTAGCCTCTCTTAACTGGCACTTATCAAAATAATCTCTTCCAAGACGGTAGACAATTAAAACTCGGACACCCAAGTGCTGAATTAAATGCCTTATAATTTGGAATGCAATTTTTAGAGCTGATGTGGAACCACACACAATTTGGTGCCTGATCATTAGATATTTAGCAAGGGCCAACCAACTAAAAAAATACATCTCTTATTAAGCTTCCCTATTTAAATAGCATCAGTCCTCAAATTCGATCTCTCCCTCTGAAGGTTTTAAAGATAACAACAAAGTCCTAGGAAGTATTTTATTCTGAATTGGATCATATTATAAAACTTGAGATGAGATTTTTCCATCCCTCTCATCCCTGAGTTTTATATTAACTGCCTTTCTCTCCCACTAGCCTGGGCAGCTCAACATGAGGGAGCATGTCCCATGGAAACAAAGGTGCTCACAGAGAGGACTAAGAGTCTGTTGTCCAGCAGGACATGAGGGTGTCTTTCTGGACAATCGAACACGCTGGTTAGCAGAGTGTTACTATGAAATCTGCAGGTGCAGGTCAGATACGTACACTGTATGTGCCAGATTCTAAGGAGGAACATTTAGGCACAGGGAAGCTCTCAGTCCACAGGGAAAACAGGAAGTGCCACAGCAACAGCCCAGGGCCAGCCCCCTGCACACGGCAGTGCACAATGGGTTCACAGAAGCTGTGCTGCACACAGCATTAAGGTCTTAGATGATAAAGAGGAGACAGGAAGAATGTGCAGTTTTGGGGGTACCTACAATGAATAGCATAGCAGTAACTGTCGTGTAGTACAGTAACGTTAAGTGTCTATGTTAAATGAGAGAACGAGCAGGGAAGGACAGCGAAGGAGAGAACCAGGGGAAGGTTCAGGCCTGGGGGAAAAACAGGCAAAGAGGCTGACATACACCAAAGTGAGAAGAAGGAACAGGTAAAGTAGACAGCCAAAGGGGGAAAAAAGGAATAAAATGGAGAAACAGATACAGAAAACAAAACAAAAAAATACAAAAACAAAGAGAAAGTAGCATATCCCAGAGAGCCAGTAAAGGTTGCTCAGTTAAAGTCAATGTCCAGGAGGCTGAGAGGGCCCAGGAAATCCACGACTGTTTAGGCCAAGGCCCCAGCCAGGAGGTGGGAGGCCATTTGAATAGCTGGCCTGCTGTTCACCCTCAGTGGACTGTGGGCAGGTTAATGTACCCCAAGGTCACTCTATGTCTTCCTGGCCCATGAGATAAAGCAAGCTCTGGTGAGCTCCCTGCTAGCTGGTGTATCTATACTAACATGGCATGTAACTGCCCTAGCTTTTCCACACGTACTACTCCATGGTACCGTGACATCTTAGAAAACTTAGAAAAGCTATTCCTTGGGCAGCTAATTTGGGAAGTGCTGCAGTTCTCAGAGGCACAAGGCACCCTCATGCATAACCTCTTTGGGAAGCCCTACAAGAAAGGCTTATTGTGCTAGCTGCAAGCCCACACTTTTCAAGCTCGCTCCATCACAGAACCCCTCGCCCAACATGTACCAAATGTACCTGTCCCTCTGAATCACTGTTCTGCTTTTAGAAAACACAGCCCTCTCCAGACTCCAAGTTTCCACAGAGCCCTTTTGGCATCAAGGCAAATGATCAGTGTGACTAACTAATGATCCATATGAGCAGGACAGGCAGGACGGAAGTGCAGCGCACAGGCAGGGAGTGGGACCTTGGGAGAGCTCTGCCAGAGAGGCAGCTGGGTTTTCAAAACCGCCCTCACTGTTGTGCCTCACGCATGGCAGGAACTAAGCTTTGCCTGAAAAGGAGAGGGGCAAGGAGGGGTACGGGCAGCAGCAAGGGGCCTGGCACAAGAGCCCTGGGTTGCACTCAGTGCTTCCATGAAGCCACGTGCCTTTGGAGGGAGGGGACCTCTCTGGACCTCAGTGTGCTCTGCTGAAGAATGGACCTAATGTCAGTATCACAGGGCTGTTCCGAGGGAGAGAAGATAGAAGTGCATGCCAAATACTGTCCACACGGCCAAGGGCGGCACCCTCCCCACTCAGGAGGGCACCGAGCCAGCCACACCCTCCTCAGTCATGCCAAACTGGGCCACCTTCTCAAATGGGACAGGAAAAGACACCCACCCAAGGGGCAGGGAAAAGTGGAAAAGACTCCACCCCTCCAGAGGGCCACCTTTGCTTCCCCTGAGGGGCAACCTGCTCTGAAAGAGTCCCTTCCCTTTGGCTTCTACCACTGCACTTAAAGTGACCTCCACATCCCACAGTCTTACAAGGTTCTGTTTCCCTGTCTCCATTTATTACTCAAAGTAGGAGCCATTCTCCCAGAGGGTAATCAAATCCAGCTAAAAGGTTTAACACACACACATGCACACACACACCTCTAGCAGTCATTCACACCTTCTTATACCAGAGGAAAAAATGAGAACAGCCTCCTAAAAATACCTATATTCAAAACAAGGAAATGAAAGGGAAAAAGTTAACCCTTAATTCCAGATACCTTCTCCTTAAAATAAATAACGCAGCTTAGACTATATATAATCCAACATTAAGAGAGGAAACTGTGTCCCGACTTCTATCTTTTTTCTTAATCATCATTTGATCTATGGAGTCAGCTTCTGCTCTAGGAAAATGAAGCCATCACAAAACACTCATTCAGTACCTACTGCTTGCCAGGCACAATGCTAGACAGAGGGAATCAGAGACAAGAATGGGATGGGCCCTCTTCACATGTCTGGCACTCGATCCACTGGTGCTGTCCCATGGAAGTCCCTCAAGTGGCTGGTGCCACATTTATTCCCACTTGACAGAGAGGAAATTGAAGTTTCCAAATAAAGTTGCAGAAATACTTTGATGCTCTGGGGCAAGTTCAATCCACCCTTATCAGAGAGCCAGGCAAGTAGAAATGAAGGCAGGAGAGGCCTAGATTCTGACAGGGCTCTAACAACGCACAGAAAGAGAAGCCTCTGGAATTCAAACTGGGCTGTAAGTGGCCTCCTACCTTCTGCCCTGGACTTAAGACTCTAGGGAGATGACCAGGGCAGGCCTGAGGCCATAACAGCAAGGTCAAGGGTGTCCTATGGGGGCCATGGAAACAGCCTGCAGGTCCTTAGTGATGATTGTACTCACTCCTGCCCTCTGGCCATCGCCACCTGCCTGTGGGAAAGGAGGTAAAGACAACGGGGTGGGGGTGGGGTC
The DNA here is from genome assembly GCA_004027875.1 of Aplodontia rufa. Taxonomy (NCBI): domain Eukaryota; kingdom Metazoa; phylum Chordata; class Mammalia; order Rodentia; family Aplodontiidae; genus Aplodontia; species Aplodontia rufa. Next base: position 86,801 of record PVKS010000660.1, on the reverse strand, counting down.
TTCTAATGAATGGCTGTCCTGGCTGAAGCAGGGGGAGCACAGCACAGGGAAAAGATGGGCCTGCATGCACGGGGGCCCAGGAAAGCCTGGATGCCACCTGGACATTCCTCCATGAGGTGACACCCCCCCCCCCCCCCCGTTTACTGAGCACCTATCGTATGAATTCCTGGGACTCAAAGGAAAAAGCGGCGTGGAGCCTGCCTCCTGCAGCGGGGGAGACAGACACCAATCCATGACAGATTGATGTGGAATTCAGTGGGACAGGAAGGGAAAGATCCATAAACATGCTGAATGTGGAAATCTAACCTTGCCAGGGCATTGGAAAGGTTTCCTGAGGAGGCATGAGTAGATGGGGGCATCCCTAAGGCCAGGGCAGCATTCCAGGCAGAGGGGGCAGGGGAGTGAAGACTAGAGTGGGAGAAAGAGGATGGGAGGCTCAGCACTGCAGGGGGCGCATGACGAGACCTCAGTGCAGCCAAGTCCTCTGGTGTTTCAGGTGCCACACTTATAAAAGAGGATCACACCTTTTGTGTATGCCTGACACATTGTTGAAACTCATCCAGTGTGGCCTCTTAGAGAATGCTGGCCCTGGAAAGGACTGTGCTATAGCAGGTGGAAGAAGCTGGAAGGTGATGGCAGCTATTCCCAATGCCAAAATCCTGGAGAGCATGAGCCCTGAGCCTGCCCAACGACCTTCCAATCTAAATGCAGCACTTCTTCATGGAGGTGCTCGTACATCAGTGCTGTAGAGGACAAGAGGGGAAATGATGCAAATCCATCAGTAGAGGCCTGGTGTGGACTTTCATATTGCCTATTCAAAGGAACCAATGCAGTTCCTAAAAAGAATGAAAGATATGCATCTACGGTAAGATACAAGGATCTCTAATGTACTTGTTAAATGAAGAAAAAGAAACACAGAGAACAACGAATCCAGCAGGCCACTAGTTATTAAGATGCGGAGGTGTGTGCAAGAAAGACTGGGTGTCTCTGGCACGCTCACCTCTGGAAAGATAAACCCAGGCCCGATAAAACTTCTCACCTCTGAGTAGAAAAATCAGGGGTCACAAGGAAGAGGAGACTTATTTTCCACTGTAAACTTTTAACTACTCCACCTTTTTAGCATGTGTAAAATAGGATTTTCCAAGAGTCCAAAAATTTGATACTTCGCAACTGTTTTTAAAAAAATGTAATCTCGTAAGTCAGACCCAGACCTGCCACTTCTCACTGTGGAATACTGGTGAATCACTTCATTTCTGAGACTCAGTTTCCTCATCTGCAAAGTGGGGATCATAAATAATTTTAGTGGATGAGAAATTAGGCACAAATGCTTAAATATAGTCAAATATTTGTCTGGCAATGGTTACCTAGCAAACATCAGTTATTAATATTAGCAGTCTGTCTTTTGTGCTAGCTGGTTGACTGTCACTATTCACAGAGACAAGGGTACACTCAGTAACAGTAGTCATCCACCATTTTTTCAGCATAAAGGACAGACAGGACACCACAGGGTCTGCGTTAAAGAAGGCGGCCACTGCTTGGTTCCTGTCTGCCCATAGGCCGCTCTCCCACAAGGCCTACCTTGGAGGAGCCTGGAACACTTGGAGCTGGCTAGATCTAGACATGGGGCTTGTCTGCTCCTGAGTCTGCCCCACTCACAGTGGGAAAAAGGGGTTCACACCATGCCTCCTGAACCCCACAACCCCACTGTACTTTCTTAGCTACTGGGCTGCAGATACACTGAAAGGAGGAGTTAGACACTGCCCAAGTTGTTAATGTGGACATGGGTGAGAAGCCACTGCAGAGAAGGACAAAGGCCAAGACAGGGAGCCTGCCCATTCCTGCTCTCCACAATTCCCTGCAGTTTGTGCAGCATGGAGAAGGAAGATCGACTTTAAATGTGAGTTTGAACCTGGCTTCAAGTACAGTCACTCAAAGACTGGGGCCTCCCAGAACCTCAGTGAACCTGTGAAATGTTGGTATGGCGCCCTCTAAGAGGAGGTGTGTCCTAAATGTGCTTTCTTCCCCAAGAAACCCAGAACTCCCTAAGCAAAGAAATCCACGGAGATACCTGCAAGGTCTGGGAATGGCCAGGAATTAAGCCGCAAACTCAATCAGGGACTACGCTGCTGAGCTCTGCCAGGGCGCCACCTTCACATGCTGGCCCCACAGAAACAGGCTCGGCAGCTCTAGTGGCTTCTCCAGATCAGCATTCGTACATCTCTTGACAGACACACACACTGCCACCCGTGAAGCCAGTGTGCCCAAAAAGCAAACCTGAAACTCACAGGCCTCTGGAGCAAGGCACAGAGGAATTCAGTAAACACCAAGGGAGGGTTGCAGACAGCAAAATCCTACCAAGGAACCGACAGTTCAGGAGGCTCAGGAGGCCCAGTTTCTTAACAACAACAACAAAAATGGGAAGAAAGTAAGAGGGGTTAGAGATTCAAGAGGCTTCAGGCATCTCACCCACTGCAGCACACGAACTTTATTAGGGTCTCCATTAACGCAAATGAACTGAAACTGCTGAGATAAATGCAGACTACTGGACACAGCCTGGGTATCTACATATCAGGAAATCACTGTTATACTGACATATTCATGAATGAACGGATACGAAAGGCTATGTGAAGGGACTGACCCTGAGCTGGTGCTGCAGAACCTGTATGAAGGGTATACGATTTCCTTACATTGTTCTCCTTGATTTTATGTACATCTGAAATTTTCACCATGATTAAAAGTGAAATCAAGCTGTAGGCTGAGAGGGGATATTTACAATACACACAAGTGAAAAAATATGAAGTCACTAACGAATCACATACGATCCAGAGAAAAACAGGCAAAGCTATGAGAAGCTAGTCACCGAAGTGGAAACCAAATAGGCAGCAGCAAATGAAAGGATGGCCAGCCTTCACTGTCACCAAGCAGCACAAGCTGAGACCTCCTACACACAGCGCAGGTGAGGACATCAAAGTGCCGGCAGAGACCTTGCATGCCTGAAGGATTGTAAACAGTTGCTTTTACCTTAGGAGATGGTGAAACTCAAAAAAAGTTCAAGATACCACAACTTGGCAATCCCACACCCTACAGACCTCATGGGAACAGTTGTATGACAGACCTAGGAAGTGACAGACAATAAATGGCTGCTAATAAATATCACAAAAAGAGACAGCAGACCTTAAGCATCTTCTCAAATAAAACACAACCCTAGCCATGGAACTACATCATCAGCCAAAGTCAACCTGAATCCAAGCCTCTGTTTCCAAGTGCCCATTTAAGGAAGTAGGAAGGAGCGAGTCAACGGCACCAGAGAGGCTCTGGAGAGACTCGGGAGCGGGAAACTGTGAGGCCCACGACCTTAGTGTCTTCAATGAATAAACTCTGTAAGGAGAGGGGATGGGGAGACAGATGAGAGAGATGAGAGAGAGAGGGGACACAGGCAAGAAGAAACCTCTGGGAGTGGCAGAACACAAAGACAGAAAGTAAAATGGTAGGTGCTTTAAAATTATGAAAGAAAAAGACACATAGGAGACACACCAGCCAATAACAATGTGTAAGCCTCCTATGAATCCTAATATCATAAAATGATAGAATGATTGGAAATTTGAACACCAACTAATATTTGATGATAGAAAGGAATTATTGGTAATTGGGGGTGACGATGATAGAAAAAGTCATCTGCCCAATGTTTAATTCAGGCAAGAGAGGAGGAAGCAGCAGGAATAGGTAACTTGAAGTAAGACTGGCCATGGCCAAGCACAGCTCAATGTGACAATGGACATGTCAGAGTATAGCCCAGGCATCTGCCTAGCTTTGGGCTCTCACCACTTGACATAGTAAATAAGTTTTAAAGTGAAGAAGCTACTATATGCATGTGTGAAAGGCCAAGTACTAGAAAGCTCATGACATCGGGTGGCGATAGCAAAACACTGAGAACAACCTAAAGGTCTGCCAGTAAGTGACTGGATAAAAAGTACCTTGGGATTTCAGTCAACAGAAAATGACACCCAAGAAAATACACGAACTGGTTCAGAGATTCTCAACCAGGGTGACTGTGCCTCCCAGGGGACACTTAGCAACATCAGAAAACATTTGTGGTGATTATAGCTGGGGGAGGTGAGTCAATGCCTTTGAGGGGAGTGGAAACTGGGGACCCCACAGCACAAGGGCAGCGCCCACGACAAAGAACCACATGATTCCAAATGCCAGCAGTGCTGTGCTTGAAAGCCTTCATGCTGGACAGAAGTGGGTGCGCTCCTCAAGCCTAATACCAAATCAAGACAAAAAAAAAAAAAAAACAAAACAAAACGAGTAATAGATATGAACACACACTATCACGGAGGTAAAAGATGAGTACAAAACCCAGACGACTCGTGGAAATTTACATGTGCAGTGAAGGAGTAAAACACAGATGAAGGCTCTGAGAAATTTCAGAACACAGATCATCAGAGGAACATGAGCACTCACCGGGCCCCGGAGGTCGATGAGCTCCTGCCTCATCTGGGACACAAGGGCTTCCTTGGCCAACAAAGCCCTGTGCAGGCGCTCATTGAACTCGATCAGCTCCCCGTGCATCTCCGCCACCTGGAACAGACAAGCACCACACTGTAATGCCCAGAGGCAGATCTCCCCACAACCTTCCCTCCTGTTCTGCACCTCATGCCTGCCACGTTCAGCAAGTCATCATCAAGTAGCGAGAGCTGGAGGTGAGGACACTACTTACCTGAGAGGCAAATGCACCTGTGCGTGGAGCACAGCTTGACATGCTCAATTTCAGCACTATGGAATTGCCAGGCCACAGCATGGTCAGAGTCTGGCTCTATCAGACCACAGGTGGACCTTGGGCCTCAGGCTCTGGTTTATAACTAATACTTTTCTGGTGAAGGTGTCCCCTGACCCCATCTGAGTCGTGCATACCAAGAATGTCCCTGCTGATGACAGAATGAGAGTAACTGTTTGCCAGGTCCCTGGTTCTGAAAATCAAGAACACAGAGCCTGAGTCTTAGCCAGGAAGGTGCCAACTATGGCAACAGATGCAAGATTAACCGCATGTCAGGATAAACCCCACCACACGCCCCTCCTGGCTTGATGACAGGAGCGCTGGAAGGCGGCACTGCTACTCCCACCTACAGAGAAAAGCAGCAGCTGGCTCAGGGTCATGCAGTAAAAAAGGGCACACCCAGAGCCCTGGCTGTGCACTACGATCTGCGTGGTGCCCAGAGGCAGCGGAACTTCTGCAAACTGAATACCCTTGGCTGATCCCAAATGAAAATGGGAGGCGGCCATGAGCTGCTCGCCATCAACGCACGGCTACTCAACCACGATTTCCTACACATTCTAGAGAAACACGAGATGCTATCCTGCTATGCCGTCCCAGGATCCCACAGGAAGACTCCTGCAAACACCATCAAGGGAAGCCTGCAAGATTTGAGGACAAACAGACCCTCAGCCTGTCAGGCCCCCACCCTGCCCAAGAGATCACCTAGGCATTGACCGCACTGCGTGTGATGGGCAATAATGCTGGGCCACTTGTAACAGGTTTCACGAGACGTGGAACATACCACCATCATACGGATGCAGCAGCAGATGTGGGGGGTGACAGGGGCCAGAAGAAACAAAGGGGTGCCCTCCTTCTGGCTGTCCCTCCTTACAGAAAGGGGGGAAAGCACAGAGGAAGGAAAGGCACCAAGGTAAGGACGTCCCCTTAGGGCACCTTTCCTCCTGTTCTTTCCACTGGTAATGAACACACTCTCTTCTATCAGTAACCTGAAACAACAGGGATTCAGCTCTTGTCAGCTGCATGCTTCCTCAGCTCGCTCTGTGCATGCCCCCAAACAGGACTCCCCGTCCCCAAGGTGTCCTTCTCCCAAACCCATGTAAAACACAACAAATAGCACCAGAACCGAGCAACCAGCAAAGGGAGACTGAGTCACGCAGCCTTTTCACCAGCTTTGCTCCTTGAACTGCAATTAATGTTTCCCAGTTGCCTTACTCCTTTTGTATAAGGAAAGCACGAGTTGATCCTCTTTTAGCCTTTAACAAACAAATATAATATTGCTAATAATGTCTGTGTGAGTCTTCCACACAACATTCACATAAACCCTCCGTGAGCTTGCTCAGGGCTGTGAATCCACTTGTCACTCAGCTGCCAGGAGCACCACTAAACACCTGCTCATGTGCCCCCCAAAATTCCAGCTCAAATAAATGACACTGTCATTTCCAAAGCAAAGAAGGAATCTGCATTCTTGCGTTTGGTGTGTTTGCAGTGGGAGCCAGAGTGCTAAAACAGGTTTCCATCAATGTATAAAACATCAGAACATTCCAGCTTCAAGTGGTGTTTATCATGAGCTATCAAAACCCAGCTTCTCCTTTGCAGCCAGAAGAGGAACTTGACCACCTTAAAGCTTTCATTCCACTGGGGAATGGGGTGGGGTTGGGGCAGCAGTGAGCCAATGTAATGGAGAAGATAAAACTTGATTAATAGTTTCATCATTAAGCCATGATTTCATTGCTACCACGCCAACCTCTGAAACGGAGCTTTTCTACTGCACATTCCTACAGCCACTGCTACAAACGGCCTTCATCTTACATAGACCACGAGCTCACTGCTCCTCACATAATAATTTCCAAACTCTAGTAGAACTAGAAGCAAATTCCTCAGAAGAGGAACTGAGACCACAAATATTTCCCATTATCACACAAAGAAAAGTAGCCTGCAAAACCCCTGTCACCTGGGTGGGCACTCAGGGCTCCTACGATCACCCTGTTTACAACTAGGGAGAAATGCAGGGAGTAGGGTCCGGAGATAACGGCACCCCCAATCCAATCTTCCCCAAGCAATTATGCTGACCTTCCAAAGGCACAGCTCATATTGTCACCCTCCCTTCTCTTTAACACTTCAATGTTTCCACCCTAAGGATAAACTCTAAACTCCTCTCTCCAATCCCACCTCTTGCTCTCAGGGTCTCCCTAACATAACTCAGCACCAGGATGTCTGTTCAATGCCCATGATGAGCTCCAGGAAGTCACCAACCACACAAAGAGAAAGGTATGTGCAGCAGCGGGAACTGCAGGTGTAAATGCCACACCAGAGGCCTGCAGGGAGGGAGCTGAGAGGGAGTTAAGGTGCAGGCCTGAACCCAATTGGCTACTGACAGTGTCCTCTGGCTCAGAAACGGAACCTCTATGAGCCCAAAGCTAATCATCTACACAATGGGGATTAAGCACCGCCGTGGCTCACCAGGCCACCTGCAGATAAAGCGAGGTGCTGCACACTTCACAGGTGGGCAGCGCGCACGTGGAGGGGTGAACTCCAAGCAGATGAGCCAGTTTTCCACGATGGGTGTCAGCATGGGGAGTGTACAGGAGGCAGCAAAGAGGCAGGTCCCGAGAGCTCGCATGAAAAAGGGCCCTCCCAAGAGGCCATGCCTGCCAGACTCAGGAGGTACCACACTGAGGAGCTGGGGTGGTTGTGGGGAAACTCCCTACCCCCAAAGCAAGAACGTCACAGAGCTGCTAACCATCGGCCAGGAAGGGTTCTGAGTGAACCTCACAGTTCGCAATCTGTGACGTCTGGACAAACTGCAACAGAACCACCTGGAGGGAATAGGGGCTGTCAGGGAAGGGCTCTCCAAGAGACACTCAGGAGTCACTGGTCTAACAAGCCTCACATGTGCCAGGCAGCCCCAAGTGGCAGATCCATCCCCACATCGCCACCAGAGCCCAGGGCCAGTCTTAGGTTCGTGTTTCTTTCTACTCCTGCTGGTTATGTTCTAAAGAAAGTACGCAGAAGGCTGTCAGGAGGAGGTGCCACTTGACAACAGTGGTGACGGTGGCAACACAAAGCTAACGCCAGGTGGAAATTCTCTGCTCCCAGCTGACACAGCTCCCAGCACCCAAGACAGAAGAGCCAAAGGGTCAGAAAGGCCTGAAGGAGCTGGTGGAAGATGTGACCCTCAGCTGTGCCAGGAAGGGGCACAACTCACAGCTGACCAGGTGCAAGGTGTGAGCTTCCCTCTGGGTTTTACCCTCTGTGCTGGAGAGAAGGTAGAGATTTAAAACGTTCAGGCATCAAGGCTGTCTAGCAACATGAGAGCTTCTGACTCCTCGCCATTGGCTGAGCAAATCACTTCTGCAGTTATCCTCCTCTGCTTGCGCACACTCAAAGCACGATCAACTGTGAATGGCTGGATCTTACCGCACTCCAGAGGGGACTGGTTACACATCTCAGAGCACCCACCCTCCTACCCCAGCCCTTGGCAGCCAGCACTAACGACTCACAGCACTCTCACAAGAGGACACCCAGGCAGCCATACCTATCAGTCTTGGCAAACCACAAGACACCTATTTGGTAGCCCTGGCCTAAAAGATAGGGGAAAGTATCTTCAAGAAGGTTACATTTAAATTGGGATTTGGAAGATGATGCCTTTGGAGCTTCAGGAGGCTGAGCAATTCCTTCCAGCTGGAGTACCAGGGAAGATGATCTCCAAAAATAATGTGGTTGAAAAAACTCTAGATCTGTGAAAATCCCAAGGATTATCATAATTATCTGCCAAATCATGAAAGGATTAGAATTTTTTTTGAAGCCTCCAGCATTTCTCTTCATACCAGAATGGTACATGTCAACACATCCAAGTAAATGATCCTTCACCCCCTTGAGCTAACTTGCCAGCTGTTTCTTGGTCAAGAATATGACACCTACCCCACCCCCAAATCTTCATAGCATCTTAGGCTCTTCTGGTCACAACCTCGGGCTCTCCAAGAACATTCAATTAGTTGCTTCAGTGATGCCTAATGAACCCCACAGGCTAGCTGTTTTGTGGCCCAGCTCAGTGGCTGTGGGAGGGGTCTGGAACCCTCTTCTGTGAAGACTCCCTGGCCAACACCCACCCTGCCCTAGCACACTCATGAGCTCCAACGCATGCCAGCCCCTACAGGTTTTAAGAATCCCGGAAGCCTCCCAGCAGGCTGGCACAACTCCCTCCAGGTGAGGCTGTCAGGGAGTGAGCTGGAGCTCAGGGGTCAGGAAGCAATAAGCAGGCATTTCCTCAGTGGCCCTACTCTGTGCAATTTGCCCAGACATCTTGGCTATGATAGAGAGCTGAGCCTTCTCATGGTAAAAGAAGGTAAGTCTATCCCACACAATAAAGGAGTATCATTGAACAGAGCAGTGGTCTCAGCCCCATCTGATCATTAGTCATGTGGAGGGGCCATCTGGTCACTACTAGTCACGTGGAGGGGCCATTTGGTCGCCAGTCACTTGGAGGGGTTGTTTATGCAAAATGCAGAATTTGGGGGCTCTACCCCCAGAAATTTCAATTCAAATGGACACTGGGGGGGGTCTAAAGTACTTTTTTAAAAGCCCCAGTGACTGCAATGATCAATCACAGACAAAGGCAAAGGAGCAGCAGTTCCCAGGTTTGGCTTGGAACTGCGGTTGGGCCACCTCCAGTTACAGAAAACATGGGTTTTTCCGTTCACTATTTGTAAGATGCGATGTCACCAGCAACTGCTCAGGTCAGCTCCCAAACTCTAAACTCACTTACAAGAACAAAGCCACAAGCCAGAGAAAAACTCCAAGCACCCTGACACCCAGCAACAGATGGCAGGAGTTATCAACGTGTTGTGTCACTCCTCTCAGCGACGGCACAGTCTACACTAGATCCACGCAAAGGGAGGCCTCACTGCTTCTGCTGTGTAGACTGCTGCCACCAGTTGGAGACAAGAGATGAAAAGAGACTGAGAGGAAGCATTATGAACATTTCAAAGCAATTTCATATTGCTATGAAGCCCTGGAATTTCATAATTTTTCCAGATTTTTTTTAACCAAAGTATCAGTCTAACAAATTGGAGATTTAAAAAGCAGCCTGAAAAGCACTAATCTATAATAAATACACTGTGTCTGAAGCATTGTCTTGCATTAACTATTTAAAAATGATGAATAATATCAATGGGGGGAAAAGCCAAACACAGCCATCTTTGATAAAATGTGTTAAGAAAACAAGAAAAAGAAAACAGAACCAATGTTATCCATGTCTGTTATTCTTTCAGAAGGATCAACTTTTTTTCTTGTTGTACTGGGGATTAAATCCAGGAGAGCCCTACCACTGAGTTACATCCCCAGCCCTTTTTTATTTTGAGATAGGTTCTTATTAAGTTGTCCAGGCTGGCCTTGAACTTGTGGTCCTCTTGACTCAGGGGGTTCAATGCCCAACTTCCCTAGCACACTTGTGAGCACCAACTGAATGCCAGGCCTCTACCTGCTTTAGGAACCCCTGCAGCCTCCTGCGCAGCTGGGATTACAGATTACAGGCATGGGCCACAAGGCCCTGTCAACTTTGCTTTCTTGCAGCTGTTACTCTGGTCTTTAAAACTAAGAAAAATGAAAGTTAATTGAGATGATCAGTGTCCAGACCTAGCTCAGGATGCAGAGGCATGGGAAGTCCTCAAAGTTAGAGCCGCCATCAGTCTCTCTGCAGAACTGCAGAACCTCTCAGAGATGCTTTATCACACCTACTCACCAAGGAGGGAGGTAAGGCTTGGGGCTGGGAAGGAGCCCAGGGTCACAGAGTCCACGAGTGACAAAGCCATCTGCAAGTACCACTAAGGTAAGTGGAGGCTTGTAAGTAACCCTGGTGAAAACTGCATTTGAAAGATTCCCCTGATCTCAGTAACAAGGCCACCTGTGCTCATAATACCAAGACCCAGAGAGGACACAAGGCGAGATCACCCCCAAGCAGGGCCCAGCAACAATGCCAACTCCACTAGCACGAGGAGGTCTCTGAGACACAGGTGCCTGGGATGCTGAGCCCAGGTTCCCGACGTGTACCCTCATTCCTCCTGACGCAAGGCCGTTCTGCAAACACTCAAGTGACAGTGGAGAAAGGTGGCCCAGAGCAGCTGCTGTGAGTGGCCAGGATGACGCCTTTTCTCTCTGCCTCCCTTGAGCAGCCACAAAAGAGCAAAGGCAGAGAATACAGAAACCACGACATTAAAATGGCACCCTACACCTTCTAGGGGGTTATGTAAGACAAATGAGCCAATGGTGTGAGGAAAAAGCAAAACCAACCATGAGTTCCAGCTTCCTGCCTAAGGCGTCCTCACTCAGAGCGCAGGAAGCCTCCACACAGCAGGACAGGCTTGCAGCATGTGCCAGCACTTCTCACCCCAAATGCTGGGCGCGGCCGGGTCAGGCCCACAGCTCACAGTGGCAATGCAAGCTCCTCGGCTGCTGCAGCTCCAGAGCTGGCAGCAGGCCCCTTCCCAGATGTGACCTTGGGCAATTTACCTACACCTACTTGCATTTCAGTTTCTCATCCATAAAATGAGGTGAAGAAAAATGCAGATTTCATAAGGCTTCTGTGAGGTTTAAGTCAGTCCGTGCATCAGAAGGTAACGGCTCAGAGCTTGGCATACACGAGGAGCTCCAATAACGCTCACTGCTGGCACCACACTAAACAAGCACCAGCAAAAGCATGCAGGTGGTGCTGTAGGAGCTATATCCACCACGCACCCCTTTCCCCCACCCCTGCAGCTGAACACGGACTGCTGCCCCCAACCATGAGCAAAGGCCTCAAAACCCAGACCAGACCACTCAGGTCCCTTCGCTGCTGAAAGCTGTTCAGTAACATTGACAATAGGTTGACGCCTGCAATCTGCTGCAGAAGAACGCTGGGTGAGGGGGACTGGCCTTGGGAGGATGTGCACTGGCACCGAGTGGGACTGTGTACTGGCCACATGGAGGTACACTATACTACCTTGGCTATATTCAAATTTCGCCATAATCCGAAGCTCAAAACTAGAAATCCTCTGATGGCTTCCCACTAATTTCCTTGGGCTGGTATAGAAGCAAGGAGGAGGAGTGCGGGGAGGAAACATTTCAAGGGAAGGGCACCCCCTCCCACTCACACCTCCTAGGAGCCCACCCACCCTCAGGCTTCACTACTTCTCCTTCACCTCCTTTGACCCATTCCTCCCTTCTCCAAGACAGCTCTTCAGGAGGAGCAACGACGGTGCTGTTTGAGGAGCACCTACTCTCATCAAGCACACCAGCCTCAACATAGAGCCTCCTGTCTGCAAGTAAGAAAACTGCATGCTCCAAGGAGGCACGGGGCCTGGTTTGCAAGTGGAGCACCCCAGGGCCACACGCCACTGTGCAGTGCACAACTGCTCAGCTACATGCAGCGGCCTAACACACTGTTCCAGGTGTTGGTGTTGCTCCCATTTCACAGAGGCCTCCAGGGGATAGGACAGCTGTCCTTGTCACACAGGGATGGCTGCAAGGGCTGACACCCAGAGCCCCACTCCACTTGTTTCAGGTAGCTCCGCTGTGAGGTGGAGCAGCACTGTGGCACTGACTTCAGCACACCAGGAGGCAGTCCCTCTCCTGGTAAGGCCACAGCCTTGGCACAGAGCACAGGACCTGCCCCGGCTTCACAAGTCTGACTTGAGATGGCCACTGATGACCCGAATCGATTATGGGAGAGTCAGCGGAGAACGGGCCCCGGTGCCTGTTAACACAGCACACACTGCCATTTACCTGGCCACACAACCGCCATAATTGCACCCATGCAAGTAAAATCCACTGTACTCCACAGGGCCTGGGGAAATGGGTCAGGAAGGACTTGAACAGGCTTTGCTGGCCTCTCCTCTCAAAAGCGCTGTAGTCGCAGGCTGCCTCACAGAGGATGGCTGTTGATCTCTAACGATGCCAGGCAGGTGGCAGCTCAGTGTTGGCCCCATCCCCTCCACAGTGCAGAGAGCCTTTTCCTGGCTGCTCCACAGGCAGCAGAGGAGGAAGAGGAGAAAGGCTGGCAACCTCAGGAGCAAACACTCCCTGATCACGTACCTCTGCTGGGCAAAGGTGGCATCCTTGAATGTGCTCATCCACATGGCGTCCTTTCAGCCCACCCAGGGCATGGCACCCTCTTCAGAATTTACCTTCATATCTGAAAATTCTTCTCAAAACCATGAATGAAACCATTTTAAACACTGTAACTCAAGCAGCAAACAAAAATCAAGTCCCTGTCCTCATGGTCCAAATTCCTGCTGTCGCCTCTATCCTATCTGACAGATGTGAAGACTGAGGTGTGCAGAAGCTGAGCTCAAGTCAAAGCTAATGACCACGGGCTGTGGGACTGGACCCAGGACCTCCTCTAGTCACCCTCCCTCAGGGGCCTCTTCTCGCAGACACCCTCCCTTAGCGAGGCCCCAGCATGTGGCCTTCACAACTGATGCCACTCTTCACATTCAGCCTTTCATGTGTGTGTCTTCATTATTCAACCAACATCTATAGGCAACTGTGTGCCAGGATGGTCCTCAGTGCTGTGACCAGGACCCCGCTCTGCACACAAGACACTGCTGTCTCCCGGGGACACAGCTGATCAACAGTTCCTAGTAACACAGCAAGAACCCTGAGGTCCCCAGATCATTGAGGAGAGGCACCATCCAGCTTGGGGGCAGGGAGAGGGCAAGGGCATGGGCATTATACTAGGCTGAGGCTCCAACGAATGACAAGGGCAGCCAGCGAAACAGGTTCAAAGCCAAGTCATTCGCATGCCCGTCTCCTCAACTGTAAAATGGGGCTCTGTCCTACTGAGTGGGATTTTAAACTGGCTAAGAATTGACAACCAGCCTGCCACAGAGCACGGGCTCACCACAGGGCAGCTGATTATTATTCCAGAGAACTGGCTGCCAGACCCAGCACGTTATATAACACCACACATCTAACGCTAGCTCCAGACTCAGAGGTTTCTCCAAAAAATATTTCACCCTGAAGTGTTGCTTTTACATTTATTTTTCAGAGTGGTGGAAAGCATGGACTTTGCTATAAAGATGTAAATTCTGAAATTATGTGGCTCTTTGTCATACTCTAATGTTTTCCAGAAATCAGAGGAGGCCATGTGCATGTTAAATCATATTCCTTTGGAAGGAATATATATACAGAGACCTCCTGAATATTTCAACCACAGCTCAATAAATTATGTTCAAGTTTCAAAAGAAAGACAGTAAATGAAAAACATTAAATTTTATGAGCATCAAAAAATGTTTTTCTCTCTTGAGAGTCCCTTTGTCATACCAAATAGAGCTCACATAAAGCAGAGGAGAGTCCCTTCAGGAAACGACAGCTTTGCTCCTGCTGGGAGGAGGCCACAGCCCTTTACTTGTGTAAACAGGAGCTGTGAAGGCAGACATGCATGGGTGGGTGCCGCCGTCTCCTGTGCTCGGGTGTGAACCAGCAGTGTGCAGCAGTGCTTTGGAGGATGGACATGGACCTGGATCGTTCCCTGACTGCTAGAGACCTGCTGGGTAGCCTTGGGAAAGTCCTTCACCCTCTCTGGGCCTCAACTGCAGCCTCTGTTAAACAGCTTCCCCAGGAATATTTACCTCAGAGGGTTAAGAGGATTAAGTGGGTTGATACATAACTAGGGCTCAGTAAATGACACTGATTCGCATCCACAAATGTGTGCATCCCTAACATCTCTTCAAGCTCATAGCCCCCATGGAAAGAGAAGATGGAGTGGTTTTGAAGAACAGCAACATGGAATTTAAAGTAGCCAGGCTGGAACCCGGGACCATTTCTGTCCAGTTGTGAACACGGAAGTCTCATTTGTCCACCAGCAGAAGAGAGCTCATAGCCTCTTGCCTCAAGGAGGCCTGTGACCACAGCCAAGATCTCATGTGCCCATGCACCAGGCACTCGGTCCTGCAGCTGCAGCTTGTGGCCATCAACCACCCTTCCTCCTCCACTGGGGGACATGGGTCACTGAACTCTAACACGCTTGGTGAGGTCAAACAGTAGCAACCCAGTGCCAGGGCGGCCCCACGGCACTCCTCCCTGAGCCTGCTCTGCACGCACACAGAGCACCGCACTGCCCAGAAGGAAGGCAGCCTCCGCCAGGCGCGCTCTTATTTCAGCAGTAGCTGCCAAGGGTTAGGCCAAAGTGTCCTCACTCCTTGGCACAGTATGCTGAGCTCCGGAGGACGAGGTGGAGATGGGCATCACCAAGCGATGTGGAGGACTCTTGAGTTTCCCACCACCTTTTCACAACTGGCACAAGCTTTTGATGATTCTAGCCAACAGGTTCCAGGCAGAGCTCATTACCTCTGTGTTCCTTCTGAGCCACAGCAAGGGACAAGGGCTGTGCAGCCCTGCTGCTGTCCCTTTTCCTGCCTCATGAAGTGAGACAGCCTCGTTCTCCAGATGGTACTGCTGCAGGATGGAAGAGCCTCTATCTGCCCAGATTCCTGGGTCACTCTGTGGAACACAATGCATTCACCCTTGCCCTTGGACAACCATGATGAACACACTTTACAAACGCATAGTATAGCGCTTTATTTTGTTAAAGCACAACCAACCCCACCCTAACTAACACAAGCCTCTACTCCATAGCCCCGCACCTTCCCAGCTCTCTCACAATGGGCCTCTAAGTATGAGGAATGGCACAGAGGCCAAAGACATTTGTCAAAGGCTGCCACAGGAGAAACTGGATTCAACAACTCATTCACAAACAGGGAAGCCAGCATTTTTTTTTTCTTTTTTGGCAGTACTTGGGACTGAACTCAAGGGTGCTCTATCACTGAAACATCCCCAGTTCTTTTTAATTTACAGACATGGTCTTGCTAAGTGGGTGAGGCTGGCCTCAAAATTGCAATTCTCCTGCCTCAGCCTCCTGAGTTGCTAGGATTATATATTACTGTATCTGGATTGAAGCCTGAGTTTGAATCCAGATCTATCTACCCCCAGGCTTGTGTTCTGCTAACTACAGGAAGTACTTTGTAATGGATTTCAGGGCCCTCAAAGGCCCCAACACAATTCAAGTCTCTCCTGGGGCTCAGGTAATAATAGTAACCAGAGGTCCTGCATTCCATGTGCCAGATGCTATTGTGGGCCCTTCCCAATACTCCTTCCTTGTTGTGGTCATGTCTCCTCCATCACAATGCCTGATTTACAGGTAGGAAAACAGGTTTAAAGAGATCGTAGGAAGAGTTCTCATAACACCATGTGAAGTAAGGAAAGGAAAGATGCTGCAGGGATTGGCGGAGGACGCAGGCTCCTTTAGTGAGGGGCAGGAAAACACCCCTCTTCCCTATGAGGTACCTCAAATGTGCTCTGACGTTCAAGATACGCACGGTCAGGGGAGCTAATCAGAATCTCAGGAAAGGGGGACCTGAAGGGGCTGACAGCCCAACTGTTCTGGAGGATGCAGCCTCTCAGCTACCTGGACACCAGGTACAAGTGGACTGGTAGTAATCTCACAATGCCCTAGTGGTCACTCTACAGCAGGTGATTAGAGAACAGTTTCTCTTCAACTCCAGATTTAAACCCAGATCCACCCAGATCAAAAGCATGCTCTTCCGCTGTGCCTCCCACATCCACCCACCTGTTCATCCAGTGGACCTGCTGAACACCTACCACATGCCAAGCACTGCCTGGACACCACAGGCACAACAGCAAACAGACAGACAAACTCCTCACCTCCCCAACAGCATTCCACTGCCCAAGGTTACAAATCTGACTACACAACAACTACAGAAATTACAACTACACAACAGTTACAGAAAATGAGAACTCAAGCAAAGGGTCAGGCTTTGTTCAACATTCTATTTCCTTTGCAAGGTCTGGAAAGTAACCAGGATTTCTACAGAGATCCCATGCTAGTTACTTGTCCTGGGAAAAAAGAAGGAAGTGGGGTGATGAAGATAAGGACAGAGCTGAAAAAGCATCAGCAACAGCACACATTTTTTGACTAAGAAACTAGAACATGACTCACCACAACTTAGATCTTCTCCATTTCTACATTTGATGCTCAGAGATGCCCTACCAGGCCTTAGTATCTCTCTTCTTCTTTCCAGAAATCAATTTTCCTCTCTCTCAGTAGTGAAGCCCTGCTCCTTCTTGGGGAGCCACCTCTCCGCTCCAGGCTGACACCCCCACTGCCCGCTGGGCATGTGCCCTGGCCCTATCAGTTGTCATTCCTCATCACTCAGGGATAACAGGAGACTCAAGCCAGCCCAATGAGTCTCAATTTCAAGAATCTTGCAGGAGCTAAGCTCAGAGGATGCAGTCTAGCATTGCAGGAAGACACGGCCTAGAGGACTGGACCAGTAATAAAGACCACAAAGAAGAAAGTAGCGACAAGCAAGAGGAAGACAGACACCTGCGGCGCGTGGCTCGACCTCCGAGGCAGCCCCGCCGAAGGGAGTCCTTGGACGTTTGGTTTTCATAATCAGCAGATTCATTCCCGTGGCACCTGGTTTGAGTTAGGATTTCTACCATCTGGAATAGAGAGTGCAGCCTGACACAACCACCAGGTAATCGCCGAGCCTCTGCCTCCATACCTCCAACCATGAGAAACGCATCCCTCCTTCTACTGAGCTGAAAGCTGCCTGTGTAGATAGATCCTAGGACAGACCCCAGGGTGACAGCTGCAATGAGTTCAATCCCTCCTTCCAGGTAACGTCCCCCTATGGGAAGGTTCTCTCCAGGTTACAGGACAACACCATCAATTCCCCAAAGATAGGGTCATGGTTAAATCTGTTTCTTTCAACCTCTTCGTTTAGTACATATTTCACAAGTGCCTCCCACAAGGAATGGTGCTGCTACAGAGAGGATCTGCCATGCCGCAGGTCAAGAGGCTGGGGATGCTGCCCTTCCTGAAGACAGCCAGCCATGTCTGATACCTACGGTGGCATGGCGTGGCAGTAGGTTTAGGCATACCTAGTGTGAATGCTGCCCTCCAACCTCACAATCCACATGGCCTCTCCGAGCCTGCTTCCTGATCTCTACAGTGAAGGTTTTAATGATATCAACTTCCTAGGGCTGCTAAAATACCACGATATCGCCTGTGGGGCCCTGCTATCATGGGGAACAGATCTCAGTGGGAAGGCAGTGAGAGGCCAAGGGGGACTGGCCAGTCCCCATAGGACTTCATAATCTAGAACCCAGGCTATGAGCAGTATATGCCTCCCTCCCCTCCAAGCTGGAGAAGAAAGAGCACCCTTCCCAAACCCTTCCTCTCCCAGAGCAGCATCCAGCCTAGCAACTGAGCAACCTCCCCCCTCCCTAAGGATTCAGCCCCTGAAGATGCTGAAGAGACACGTAGGCAGACATTCCTTATGCCAAACAGAAAAATGAGCCACAGGCTCACCCAGGACACACAGGACACTCTAAGAGCAGATGTGTCACATCACACATAGCTCCTCTGAGAGCAGCTGCAGAGCCCATCAGAGTCCAAGCAGCCATGAGGGCAGTGGAAGTGCTGTTACTCAACAACCACTGGGTCTCCAGAACTTTCTCTTAGTCTGGTGGCTTCTTTAGGGTTTTCTTTGTAGAAACTGAAGAGAGTCATCCAAGACTTGGGATGATGAGGGAAAATGCTAAAAATGGCAGCAAAATCCCAGTGTTTGTCCAGGAGATGTGGCAAAGGCACGGAGATACCCTGCTGGAATCAGACTATGAAAGATGGGCCTCTCTCTTATTCTGACGGTGGGAGCTCCTGTGCAGAGACTGTGGCAAGGAAGGGAGAGCCAGCAGCCACTGAGGAACTGAGTCCACAGGGAACCCACACGGGCCTGACAGATCAACAGGTACATATGCTGGTTTATAAATCAGCACAAATCAACAGTAAATGAAATGTCTTAAACCACTAGAATCTACTGCAATTTACTGCACAGAAATGAATAACGAGTACATCTCAACTAACTTATTGTGGATGACATGCGTATAGTCCATTTCTTCTGCTAGAACAAACTCCACAAAGGCAAGATCAGGTCTAATTCTCTCTCCCTTCCTCCCAACCCCCCCCCCACACACACACACCAGCGTTCAAAACTTAAATCAGGATCAACAAATCTTCTTCAAGAGCATATGTGTTATGAGTGTTAGGCCAGGAGGCCTCTGGCTCCCACCTCACTCTGGTGTTCAGAGTCCGCAAAGCCAGCCATGCATGGAAAAAAGTCCCTGGGTTGGTCTGCTCTGCAGTGGGTCGCCTCTGCTCAGGGGGAGGAGCGGACAGTTACTGAAACGTGCCAGCATTTTCTGTGAATGGTCTCACCGAGTCCTCTCACAACAAGGTAGTCTCATTCTCCCTCTTCTCACAGTTGAGAAAACAGACCCAGAGAGCTGGAGTGACAAGCCAAAGCCACACGCTTGTCAGACCTGAAGCCAGATGTGTCCAACTCCCACCGCACGTCAGGGAGCCAGAACTTGCTGCCTTGCACCGCACACCCACAGGGGTCGGGGCACTTTTGCAGATGTCCCCTCTCCACGAGCTTTTTATTTTGGGGAAGGAACTGCCATGTGACTACAGTGCTGACAGACAAATACATGCATATGTTGCTTTGCAAATTTAGCCTCACGTCTTCCAAAACAATTTGCTGCTCTGCCCCATGAACACACAAACTTACGCACTTCAACATTCTCATTTCACATGTTAAAAAAGGAATGATCCAAAAAGGAGTGTGGGGGTGGGGAGTGGAGATGGGCTGTGGTTGGAGGAGCTCATGTCCATACCCCCACGCCATGGGGGCTGAGGGCTGGGGGCTGGCTGAGCAAGCAGAAGGGAACACAGGGGATGCTGTCCTTCACTTTCAATCAAGATCCTACCAGCAGGTGTTTCTTCCGAGCAGGACTGAATTGAGTGGCCATCCATTTTCTCAGCTGCCAAGAGAGGTAGTTTTCTCAACTGATGGATGAGGGGCTGGGAGGAGCTGGCTGCAGACAAAGAAAATGCCCATGTGCAAAGCTCAGGGCCCTTCAGAGGATGTTGATCAACAGAGAGACATGTCTGCTAAAATGGCACCGATGGGTTTACCACGTGCAAGAACAACCTGAACACCTCCCGAAGCCTCACGCACGCCTTCACAACACCAACACACACACACGGCCTCCAACCTTCCACACCCATCTCCTTGCACTGAACCTCACCGTTTACTGCCAGTGTGTATTCCTTCTTGCAGCAGAACCCAGACCTGCCTTTTACAGATCTAGAAAACCAGAAACTAAATATGAACATATTTAACACTATCAATAGTTGAAACTTTAGTATGGAAAATAAACAAAGCCAACTGTCCAGGGCCAGCTTTGTGGGCATGTGACTAGCAAGTCACACAGGACTCTACGCTCTGCTCTTGGGCTCCCTGAGCTGTGCTGACCTTCTTGAATCCTGCAGCGTATCTGTGAACTGGTGCATTGTGAGTGAGGTATAAGGGGCAATGGAGCGCCTGACAGCTCAGGAGGGACAGTTCTTGGCCCCTGCCTCCCCATCCCCACCCTCCAAGTCCCAGGACAGGGGCTCAGAAGCCTGACCGTAGTCAGCCAGCAACAGCAACAAAAAGCCAACACACTTGGGAAGGTGGAACCCCAGTGGACGCAGGAGAACATCTCTTTCAGGAGCTGGGGGAGAAATGGTGAGTAACCTTTCAGTCATGCAGCATGAGTAAGTTCTGGAGCTGCAATACACAGCGTGTGGCACCATTAACAGTGCTGCACTTCGTACCTGAAACTGCTGAAGAGTCGATCTTAAATGTTCCACCACGCAAATGAGGGACACGCACAAGGGAACTAAGGGATGGGTGTAAAATCCTTGCACAATGCTTATGTGTACAAAAACATCACATTGTACACCTCAAATATATACAAGCTGCATTTATCCATTATACCTCGATAAAGCTGAATCAACTAAAATTTTCAAAAAAGATCTATATCTGACAACTGTCGGGTCCATGTGGAATGACAGGAACAGGGCTTTTGGAAGGAAAACAAACCTGATTTTGCATCCTGGCTCTATCACCTCCTACTGGGCAAGCTTGAACAGTTGGCAGTTTAAACACACTGAGTCCCTTAAAGGGTCTACATCCACCTACTGTGTAGATAGTTAATAAGATAAAAATGAGAAGAAAAATAAAAAAGGTCTGGCCAGTGCTGGTCCTCAACGTCCACTCTGCCTACATGGCTTTCTCTAATGCCAGCCTTGGGGGTGATGATATTGCTAACAGCCCACCCAGGGACTGTGTGTGGACCCCAGTTGGCCAGATTCAGCCTCCCAACCACATAAGAAATAAGCCATGGATGGAAAAAGGAAAAAATGAATTCCATGAAGTTTGATTGGAGTAGGGAGCAGCAGCTGGATTCTTCCAACAGTCCCATGGAAGCAGTTACAATACACAGAAAGAGGATTCAGGTACACACATGTGTAGCTTTAGCTAGACTGTGTGTGGCCAGAGATATGCTGGTCTTAATGTCCTGGGAGTCTGTCCCAGTGTAAGGAAGTTTACAAATTCAAACAACCGATGTTTTTAGTTTCAATGACATGAAAGGGACATGGCTTTCTTGCACCTCTACTTCCCATCTCTAAAACAGGAAAGCAAATGATCTATCACTTTCTATTCCTCCAGAACATACAAAGAAGCACAGACGTCAATGGTGTAAGCACAAACCCCAGGCAAAGAGAAAGCACAGCATTCCAATTGTCTGAGTGAGGATGTCACAAAGAGCAGCTGATGGAACACAACAGCGGGCCCAGGCCAGCCTGATCAGTAGCATGACAGACACAGGCAGTGCCAGCAGCTTCACGTCACCTGCTATAAGGTGCTTGTTTTTTAAGTTCTTGCCGAGAAGTGCTCTGCAGTCCAATTTATTTCTTGCTCCTGTGCTGCCGCAGGATGCTGAGAATACCTCAGCTTTACCAAAGAATTCCAAACCAAAACTTTCTCCCTAAGAGCAGAAAGACCTGGAACATGAAATACTTTCAGAAGTATTTCCTACTCCAGGAAGAAGCAATACCTCTAGGTCTGTAACAATGGCCCAATCCTACTTTATTGAAAACATATTATCTTTTTTCTGCATCCGTAAAGGCCAGCTGGTTCCTTCTTTTGATTTGACAACGGTTTCTTAAAGACATCAAAGTCCAGGCCACTGTGGCACATTCAGACCCAGACAAACCACCTTCATGGCTGAGCCTGGACCCAACAAAGGAGGGTGGATGGAGAGGCCCCAGCTGCCTGCTTCCAATCCCATCTTCAGGTCCAAGCTGCAGGAGCTGATGCATTCTGAGATCCTGGGCCCCTGGCCTCTCGTTAGTAAATCAGGGATGGTCCAGGTGCCCATCTCATGTTGGGTGAGGCCCTTAACGCCGTCTAGTACACAGAGTGCAGAGCATTAGCTGCCAACACCCTCCTCATCACTGATCACAGCCCTTTTTGACTGCTGAATTCTTGCACTCCATGCAGCAAGTATCTCAGGTAAAATTAAAAGTTCTCCCCATCTGGAAGACCCCTAACCCCCTGCTCACCAGAGTCCAAGGTCCCCAGCGATGTGTAACCAGCCACCTCTGACAATGGCAATTATGACCAGCCTCCCTGGCAACCTCCAGACAAGCTGAGTCTCCCAGGACACCACCTCTGGAAGGACTCTGCACCCCATTCACTCTCCCTGCTGCATCGTAAGTCACTTCCCGCAGGAAAAGCACAGGAAGGACAATCGGCCTGGCCTCCCTTTGTGCTTGCTTGGTGGTCTTTGTTCTGAACAAATGCTGAATGGATGACATGTCCACTCGTTGGCATATGAAATCAAATGTGAGGGCTGTGGCTTTAAAATGATGGGATGGCAGGTTGGTAACATACAGCAGAGGGGCCAGCGCAAGTGCCCACAGAGCCCAGCAGGTAACAGGAGAGCAAGAAGCAGGCCAGGTGGAAGGCAGGCAAGAGGTGAAGCCCAGCCTGTCGTGGCCCAGTTTGTCAGATTCCCATCTGATTTAAAGGAGCATTACACACAAGTCATCTTTGAGAGGAGGAATGCTTTGAAACCCCCTTTATCCATCTGCTCTACAAATCAGGTCTGGTTTAATCCTCGTGATGTGCTCCACACAGTGCCTCGCTGCTTTGTTCCCTGAAGTAGGCCCCTGCTACCTAGGAAGATGGCTTCACGGGAGCGCAGCCTAGCCTGGGGGTGGCCCTGCTTCTCCATCAGAAGACCCATCAACAAGCGCTGTTGTGAGAGCTGCCCAGGCTAGAAGAGTTGATCCAGGGTGCTCCATCGCCCAGGCTGCCTGGCTTTCTAAATCAGCATTTATCATCTCATTGTACTCGTCTTCAATGCAAAACTCTAAAGCCTGAAGTGGATGGCTTTAGAAGTGACGGTTTGTAAGTGTGACTCCCTCCTTGTTTCCTCTGAACTAAAAAGGACAATTCATCCTTCCTCTTCCTTATAAGACATACCAAAAATTAAACAACCCCAAAACTTAATGAATAGACCATCAACTATAGAAGGAAGCAACTAACACTCCCGGAAGGTGGCTTTTGGTGCCGTGGAATAGCACAGGAAAAACAAGGGACACAGAAATGCTAGGTGCATCCAACTTGGCAGCTGCACCTGTCATTCTCAATCGGGTCTCTAAACACCAGAAAGGATATGGCTCTATACTTTTCTCCATCACTCACTCTACATTACGGAAATACCCCCATCAGGTCTCCGGGACACTAATTCTGCAAGGGATGAAAATAATGGCCCTAGTTAGATCTTATCAGCTGGTTGGGAGGAGATCCTTTGCTGACAGCATACACCATGAACAGACTCTCTAGTCTGAACATGGGCCCTGGAGAAGAGGGAGCCAGGTCCTCTCATTCACAGTGGCCAGCCCGGCAGCATCAGACCTATCTCACAAGCGCTTAATGAAAAGCTGTTGGATGAATGAACACATGGATGCTGAAGTCAACACTTCCATACTTGGTCAATGATCAAATTGTTTAATCAAACCACTGATCTAAGTATTTAATCTCCGTGAGCCTCAGGTTCCTGCTCTCTCAGATAGGGAGCCCACCACCATCCCGGCACTGCTGTAAAACTGCCCTGACCATGAGACCCCAAGCCCACACACCATGGGTGTTGAATGCTCACCTCCTTTCTCCAGCCCTGCCTCTGAAACAGCACCAGCAAGACCCACATGACACACACTAACCATATGGAGGGAGACTGTGAGGGCCGCAAAGGTGACCCAGGAGGGAAGCTGGGGTGGAGGTGGGGCTTGAAGGGCTGGGGCAGATGGAGTGAGAAGGAAGGAGGGCCAGCGAAGCCAAGAGGAAGTGACAAAAGAGCAGATAGGATCCTGAGGTCAAACCAGGAGACCACAGTCTCCAGGACAATAAAGGGTGGGGATAGAAAAGATGAGAGAGACAGAGTGTCCACGCTAAAGACAACCAGGAGCTGGGATGCAGGCATACCTGGCTGGTGAGCCTCAAGACAGGGTTATTGAAAGTCAGAGCACCTGCCAAAGCACCCAAGGAGCCCAAAACCATCACACCATATGCTGGGTCCTTCTCAAGCTTTTTGATCATGGTGTTAAATACAATCATGACAGGAGGTTTAGAAGCATCACTTTAATAAGTAAAATAATACACAGAGAGTAACACACTTTTAATAAACTGCTTTAACAAGACTTGACTACTAAATGAGCAATCCCAGCTAGATGCAAATGTTAACTTGCTAAGAATCCATGGAAAATGGTGGGCTTCATGCAGAGGGAAGCCAGGTGCAACCACTTGGCAGTAAGGGGAAGACAGGCATGCACATGCACGCATGTCACACACAGGAACATGTGTGTCCCTCCAACACACACAGTCTTGGTTCTGGGCCACACTCAAAGTTCACCTTCTCTGACCATCAATTTTCTTCTAAGATGACTGTAACAGTAATGGCATTAATTACAGCACCTAGAGCAGCAACAGAAGCAACTACAGTAGTCCTCCTTTACGAGGGGGGTGTTCTAAGATATAACAGGGGTGACCAAAACCAGGAATGATACCAAAAGCTTTATGCAATATATTTTTCCTATAAATACATAGAGATAATAAAGTTTAATTTATAAACAGCCGCAGTAAGAGATTAATATGAACAGAACAAAACAATCATAATAATATGTTTAATAAAAGTTATTTAACCCTTTGGAGTTGTTACTTTTGGAATTTTCCATATAATATTTTTTAATCATGGTTGACTATGGGTAACCCAAACTATAGAAAATGAAACCACAGAGAGGAAAGAACGGCTATATATAATTCTTGTTCATTTTTTATTTATTTTTTTGAGTCGGGGCCATGCTATGTTGCCCATGCTGGGCTCCAACTCTTGGGATTGATCCTCCTACCTTAGCCCCCAAACAAGCTGGGCACACACCAGGCGCACACCACCATGCCCAGTTTTTTTTTCCTTGGGAAAAGATAGGGTACAAATAAATAAAAATTTAACCTAGTTTGGGGCCTCTGAATCCTTTTTGGCAGAGAGATCAGCTGGGATAATTCATGGAGAGCAAGGAGGAGGTACCCACTTTCCTCTGTCCTATAGCCTGAGGTCTCTACACACGAGGTTCTGGGAACCAAACCCAGCAGCCAGGTCCAGCGGCCTGGGGAGTTGGCTCCAGCAGCTAAGAACAGATGCACTTTCTGGAAACGAGCCAGGCAGGTCTGGGCATCTGGACCCTGCCCCTGCCATGCTCACACCAACCCAGGATTTGTGGTGGCTGGCTACTGTGGGTGAAGTCACAGCCTCCTGCCAAAAAACAGATTCTGCATTGGCTTCACAACCCAAGAGAGATTAGGAAATAAAATGCTGCCAGCATACAGATGGCAGCTAAAAAGCCTTTCATTGCACCTAAGAGGGCTGGCGTGAAGGCAGTGGACCCTAACTCATCCACCAGCTGGACCACACTGGGCCGCCCAACAAAGTGAACAGAATCCATAGCTAAAAATACTCAGGTGACTTACAGAGGGCCAGCATGCTGCCAGCACCCCGGAGCTTGCCACAGGTGCAACCACTTAGATGCTGGGACTGTGCTTTAGTTAGGAACGAGGGGTATGGGAGCTGGCTGCTGGGCTCTCCTCCTTGCCAAGATGCCACCTTATGATTTCAACTCTTCATGATTCACTTTCCACACTCTGTAAAATGGTGACAACAGTGCCCACCTGTCTTCCAGAGGTGTCAGAAAGAGCAAATGGAGGGCTGGAGTGGTGGCTCGGCAGTTATGGCGCTTGCCTGACATGTGTTAAGTCTGTAGTTTCGAACTCCAGCACTATGTACTCAGCAAGGTATCAGAGCAACGAAAGTCACGTGAAAAACTAAAATTGATTCTCTCTCCCTTTCTCTCTTAAAAAGAAAAAAAAAAGAGTAAATGGTCCATGCACATAAAGCCTGGCTCATAGAAGCACTATGTGTTAGCATCAAGTTCATCTCAGAGGTGAGGTTGCTAAGGCTCAGAGAGGTTAGGGACACAAAGGGAACAACATTTCCTGAGTGCCATCTCTGGGTCAGGCACCAGACCAACTCGATTCATGCTGCTCCTCAAAGCCTCCTACAACAACAACAAAAGCTAAAGCTGTAAATTACCCAACTCTCAAACAACACCCAGCAATGGCTTTTCTGTTGTCCCCTTCTCACACTGGGGAAAGCAAGGCTCAGAGACAGAGTGCACCCATGATGCAGGCAACCTGATGCCACAACCTGAGCTCTGGCATCTACACACAACACAGGATGCTTCAGTGCTTTTTGGAACAAGACAGCGTAAAAGCAACACATCTTAATGCCTTCAGAAAACAGTCCTTTTGTCAAGAAGGAAGAGCAATGTGCTATTCTGGCACATGTCAGAAAAACAGCAGTGAAGTCAATCAGCAGAGGCCGAAAGGCAAAGGGCCAATTTGTGTGTGCAAACGCCTCGCTCCCTCCCTCGAGTGACCCAGAGCGGGAGGACTAGCTGTCAGTGAGCCATGGACCAGAGAAGGCCAACACATGCCAAACGATGTGCTCCACATTTGGCACGGGCAGATGCTAAAATAACAGGCTCCTGTTTGCTGCAAGGGGCCATTTAGGGCACAATTCACTCCAGTTATTTATGCCACTGAAAGATGCAATCACAAAAGCCATTAGGCAGGCCAGGTCCAAGCAAGGGTCCAAATTATCTTCACCAATAGTACTGTTCAACCCTCACATGTATTTGCCAAGTACTTTGCAAAGGGCTGAAATGACAAAATCCAGGCAGCCAGACCTCCCTATCAAGGGAGAAGTGAAGGGATGTAAGCCAATCATAGCAGCCCAGCATCCCCTTCCCCATCTGCCAACAACAGCACAGAGATTCTGTTTGGGGAACCATGATAGACCTTCCCCCAGCGCACACAGCACCAAGCACCAGCACAGGTGCTAAGGTCTGGCCAGTCTACCTGGTGCTCCCCTACCTTGAGGGCATGTGTTCAGGTCAAGAGAACACTCAGACTCTGGTCTGACCCCACCTCGGTTCATGTGTCAAAAGTCTGGACCCCAGGGTTGCAGGGTTGGGTATGGAACCTTTAAGAGGTGAGACTTAGTGGGAGATCCTCAGAGCTCTCATGGAAACCCTGGCTCTCATAACAGTGAATTAAGAAGGACCTCAGCCCCTAGATCACTCCAGAAACACTTTTGTGATGTGATCTCTCCTCTCACAATGGTCCTCCACTGCCACCCACCACGAGGTGACATAGCCAGGGGACTCTTAACCAGCACCTGCACCATGCTATTTGGACTTCTCAGTGTCCACAACTGTGAGCTAAAATAAATCTCTTCCTTATAAAGCTAGCGTGCTTCAGGTATTCTTCAGTTATCAAAAACAGGAATCCAGACTCCATCCCAGGTTCTCGGCTGGGGTTGCTACGCTGCTACAAGGAAAACGTGAGCTTCTGGTGGTGATTTTTGAGAAGAGCCCACTGAGAAGGAAGTCAAGGCAGGAAGCTGAGCTGAGAGCATCAGGGAGCCAGCACCCTCAGATTGCACCATTTAGCATCCCAGCTATGCTGGAAGCCACCACTCTCAGGATTGTGCATCCTGTGAGGCAATCAACTACTGCTTCAGTTGAATCATTTCAAGAACAGCTTCTGACAGTGATAATGTAAAACAAACAAAAACTCTAAAACAGGGAGGCGCACAGATGAAAATGCGAGAATTAGCAGGGCTGTGGCAGGGAGTTGCTCAGACTTAGAGGGCCCCCCAGGGAAGGTACTGACCACTCTTCAAGAAAGACCTGGAAGGGTTAAGAGACTGGAGGAGCTGCTCAGCCCAACAGCCTCTAAAGACAAATAACCAAGAATCTGGGCACGCAGAACGGGCACGTTCCAGTAGGCCTCCCATCAGCAGCCTCGCCCAAGACAAGAACCAAGTGCTTGGCAGGACAGAGGGCAGCCTGTGCTTCTGTTTCCTGAGAGTTGTTGCTAGTGTGGAAAACACTGTAATCAGGAAGTAAGGCAGCCACGGGCTTTCTGCTTGGTCTGAAGAACTTTCTTTACATTTGGCATAGATAACAGAAACCCACGTCTGAATCACTCTTAGAGAGAGGTTCTTTAATAAACAACCTATATGTGAAAGACTGGGGTTCCTCACAAGCCAGAACCATCTCTGGCTGAGAGTACTAATGACAGTAGCCAAGCGATGAAAACAGTAGTTACAACCATACGATGGCTAATATCTGTTGAGGGGTACTCTGGGGTCATCATGCAAAACAATCCATCTGCAGATCCTCAGTGGATCTCCCCAACACTAGAAGGAGGGTATGTGTACCTCCATTCTACAGCTGAGTAAACTGAGGCTCAGGAAAGTAATGACTTGCCCATGGGCATACCACTGGAGATCACTGAGCAATCTGAGTCCTTGAGGCCACCTGTGCTACCAGGTGACACCATCTGAACCTGGTCCCTGAGCAGGGCTGAGCTCCATATGAAGACTGGAAATCAATAGGACTAGGCCATGATCAGACTGGCACACCAAGAGCACTGGTCCTCTGGCACTAGGAAAGTCACTCAGACCTGACTCAAGATGCTCACTTTGCCAGAGTGACCTCACAGCTGGCCTGAGTCAGGACCCTTCCTGGCTGGCCTCCTACATGACTCAATGGCCCCACATTCTCTAATATCCATACCCTCTCATACACTGCCTACGTGCCAGAAAAATTCCATCTTTTATACACTAAATTTTGTCCCCACAATTCATGCATTGAAGTCCCAACTCCTAGTACCTCAGAATATGACTGTGACTTAGAGACAGGACCTTTAGTGAGATAATTAAGGTTACATATTTAAGATTTCACCTCACACCAGTCAGAAGGCAAAAATGAAGAAAATGAACAATAATAAATGCTGAATGGACTACAGAGAGATAGGAACACTACCATACTGTTGGTGGAACTACAATCTAGTACAGCCCCTCTGGAAAGCAGTTGCAGAATCCTCAAAAAATTAGGGATGAGACCACCATATGATCCTGCTATCCTTCTCCTGGGTGTTTTTCCAGGGGAGTTGGAATCAGCACAGTACAGTGACACAGCCAAATCTATGTTCACAGCAGCTCAATTTACAACAGCTAAATTATGGAACCAACCCAGATGTCCCTCACTGGATGAATGGATCCAAAAACAGATATATGTATATACAATGGAGTTCTACTCAGCAATTAGAAACAATGATATTGCAGGCTTTGAAAGTAAATGGATGGCTATGGAAGAAATCATGCTGAGTGAAGTTAGCCAACAGAGTCAAGGGTCAAATGTCTTCGTTCATCTGTGGAGGCTGGAGCTAGACCCTGGCCTGTGTAAAAGGTAGTCAATTCTCATGTATTAGACCCAGTAAAGGTGTAGTGACACATAACTTAGGGCATTCATAGAGATGTATCAGGAATGAGGGAAGAGGGGGCAAGTGGGAGGAGTCAGGGTGGGAGAATAGGGTGGGCTCTAGGGAGTAAATCTAATTTTAACAATATATACATATCATATTGTTTCATTGGATGCATTTTTTATTGTATAACTAAATTTCTTAATAAACAAAATTTTTTTTAAAAAAAGGTTACATAGGCTGTGAAGGTGGGCAAGACACAGTCAGGCACCAACGGAAGGCCACGTGGGGAAGATAGCCATCTACAGCCAAAGGAGAGAGGCCCTGGAAGAAACCACCCACCCAGACCTTGCTTTGGCTTTGGCCTCCAGGATGTGGGAAAACACACTTCTCTTGTCATGACCCAGTCCAGGGTGATGACAGGCCTGGCAAACTAACTCACCATCTGACCTGCTTGACCCAGAAGGGCCTGCATCCTGCTGCAAAGACAAAAGCCACTCAAAGACTCAAAAACAACCCAGGCCATGCACAACACTTTGAGGGTTCTTACTTCAGCCAAGTTGAAGGTGACTGACACAAGAGACAAGGAACCTTGAGCTGGAGGGACTGTTCCTTACCTGCTGGTGGAGGAGAGGCAGGCAGGCAAGACATAAGGGGACTCGAGGAGCTGGGGAGTGTGGTTCCCACAGATTACCCCACGAGTTCTCAGAGCAGCCGGGAGTCCCAACAGCCCAAGCTGAAGCCTTACGTGCTTCTCTCCACCTTCAGCAGTCGCCTCTCATCCCCAATCTAGTGCTTCCAGAACATCTTTGACCTTGGCCCACAGTAACAAATACACTGTTCTAAATGAATGGAGCTACCTCCACCTCACCCCTCACTCTGGACACTACCGCCCACACAAAGCCACACATGGCCTTGGTCTGCGTGCAATCTGCACCACACCACCACCAAATTGGGTGTTGTGTGGCATCCTTCCACTCCAGGGACCCTCCAGCAGAGCCCTGCCCAGGGCACAGACTCGGGAATGGCTGATGTTCAAACCAGGCTACCTGACTGCAGCCCTGGGCCACATCCAGCCCTGATGCTTGGGTTTTTCTTTATTTACAAAAAAAAAAAAAAAAAAAAAAAGAGGGGCTGGAGCGGTGGCTCAGCGGTTTCGGCACTTGCCTGGCAAGCACGAGGACCCGGGTTCAAACCCCAGCACCATGTACACAACTGAGTGTTGGAGCAACTAAGGCCATGTGAAAAACTAAATAAAGTTGTTTCTCTCTTTCTCTGTCTCTCTCACTGTCCTTCTCTCCTGAAAGAAAGAAAGAAAGAAAGAAAGAAAGAAAGAAAGAAAGAAAGAAAGAAAGAAAGAAAGAGGAACACACTCTCACCCACTTGTTTAGTATCATCTAGGACTGTGTCTGAGATACAGCAGAAGAGCAGATGCTACGGAGCCCACACTACCTGTAAAATGCAATGTGCTTGTCATGTGGCCCTTTCAAAGGTTGCCAACCTCACCCTACACTCCTGTCCCCACACCATTCCCACCCAGTCCAACATCCCTCACCCTGACAGTCCCTCACACCCAGACAGAAGGAAAAAAGGACGAAAATTATATTTGAATATAATCCTACTGATAAAGAGCAAATCTAATCCTCTGGATATTCTTTTGTTCTTAGAAATTGCCAAGATGTCAACTTCTCACAAGATAATAAATAAGAAGAACCAGGAAAGTGCTTCCCAAATATTTAATTAATGTATTTTATCTGCTTCAGCACCTGGGAACAATGGGCCACAGGTTGGAAGATCAAGTCCATACCTTCATGTTGAATTCTTGATTTTATACCCTGCTTGTCACAACCTTAATATTACTTAAATGTAGTTTTTTCCCTGTTATTATTAATTAGGTTTCCCCTAACAGTCAGTATCACAATTAACCTTCAAAGAAGAGCTGCCAGAATGTATTTAACTAAATTTTACAAAGCAAACCTTTCCAAATCACCTCGCTTTGGCTTTCCAATCCTTCCTCTTATGCAAAGTTTATCTGTCAAATTAAAACCTGTTATGATACCATGCAAATAAATGCCTTTTGACATCCTAACAAAGCTACTTGTTCTTAAAATGTGCTCTTCAGGAGGTAAAGTGGAATGAGAGTCAAAATTTAGACATTTTAGATTGTCAGTCTCTCTTCCTTGAGGGAGGGCCTGCAGAACAGCACGTGGGCTAAATCGCTAAGGAATGGTAAGATTTTGCAAAGGAGTCAGTTCAGAAACCGGGGCTGCTTACATGGTGCATGTATGTTTCTCAGCGCGTTTGTTTTAAAGTACTGCTATGCTGCACCTCTATCATGAGGATTACATAAAGGGCCAGAGGGAGGGAAAAAAGCCAGATCTGGTGTCCTGGTTGGAACTGTGGTGGTTGTTACTGCTGTTCAAATTTCCCTCACTATCGTTCCTTATCTGATGGAAGGTTTAAGGAGTGGATGTCTAGGAAGCTTGGGAAGATTCAGTCATTTCCCATATACATGGCTTGCTGGGTCAGGAGCAGTGTTTGACAGCTCTGAACAGTGTTCAAGGCACTGTTTATCATCAAGGGATTCTGAGATGGGCAAAGGGCAAGACTGGAGCATCAAGGTTAACAACACAGGAAGAAAGAGGAGAATGGGATCAGCTGACAGTGGGCTTAGGCCAGAGACTGTGAGCAGGGTTTGCTCATCCAAAGTAACTTGACTTGAGCCAGATGTCAACATTTACACAGCAAGAGCACTCCTGCAGCCAAGGCTCAGCCGAGTGAGTTGAGGGCCATCCTCTGTGGCCTCAGACCCTCATGTCAGCCACCAGCCTGAACGTTGTGTGCATTGTGGTGCCCCTGCCTTGCCACATCCAGTGGTGATGGGCCGCTCAGTTCTCTGAGGCTAGAAGGATGTTATTCTTGATGTAAATTAGTGAGGCTCCCCAAAGTCCATGGAATGGCCCCCAGGAGTGTAGAGAAGAGCGGACGATCTCACCTGGGGAAGAAAAAGAATACCTGCTCATGGTTCCACCACTGGGGTCTCTGCAGACCACTGTCTTGTCAGGCCCCATGGGAGAACTGAGGATGCTTGCTAGACTCTTCTATGGAGTCAATTTGTTCAAACAACACTTCAAATCAGTATTTTAGTATGTTATCTAAGTTTGGGTCAGCTCAAATGACATTAAAACCAATAATGACAGAACTGGGCATGCATCTACTGCATGTCATACATGGAAATGCTGTTCTTGCAGGCCCAAAACTGTGACGTGGGCCCATTTTGAAAGGAAGAAGCTGGGGCACAGAGAAGCCGAAGAGACAGCACCCATACCCAAGCCCACCTGGCTCCTGAACCTCAGCTCTAGTCACCACAGTGCTGTTCCCCAAGCACACCAGGCAGGGCCCAGGGTGGTTTTCAGTGGTGCCTGGACCACAGTAACCCACCTAACCCTGACAGCAAAGCTCTCCCTTCGCAGGGAATTCTCCGTGCTGCTGGAGATTTACGAAGATGTCTGGGTGCAGTGCCTCTGCCCCTCTCTCTCCTTTTCACCAGGGCAGGCCAGTTTCTGTCTAGAAACTAACAACTATCTTGTATTCATCATAGTAATGCAATTATTTTCCATGGATGGCAAATGATACAGGAGTTTTTTATATGTAAATTTATTTTAGGTAAAAAAAAATGGGGGATTAAAAAAATATTAAATCAGTAGAGGTGGGCAGATACAGCAAAAGTCATGACAGCAGAAAAGGCATGACTCAGGGTCACAGCACCAAAATGCTGTGGGCACAGAATGACTCAAGCGCAGATGACTGCACTGGCACAGTGGTCTTCGGAGCAGCGTGCTGGAGGGGTGCACTGGCCCAGGGGGTGCCAGCTCCATGGCAACTCATTCTTACTCACCATCTCCGAGTCTCTCAGGGTGGTCGTGTATCGCAAACATGCACATGTATTTACAGAGTGACTTACAGCAAGTCTCTCAGGGTGGTCGTTATTACGAAGAACTCACCACGCGTAAGGCAAACATGCACACGTATTTACAGAGACTTACAGTTGCTGTTATCAGTTGGGAAGCAGCAATCAAAGACGCTGGTCTAGACTCCACGCTTTTCTACAGGTAGAGTCCCAAGAGGTCCCAAACGAACACAGCCTTCTTGGTGGCCTCCTCAGTATGCCCCTCCCTGGTCCTCTCTTGTGCTATTCATACGGACATCAAGTTCCAGGACAGAACACAGGACAGACCTTAGGCCATCCAGGGAACCCTCCCCTGCTGCCACCACAGATGTGACTGACCCCATAGATTCCATCCCAGGTTCTCTGCTAATACCAGGACAAACACTTGCTCCTGTCCCTTGGATGGGGGGATATTTGGCAATGCTGGAGCCATTTTTGTTCAGTGATGAGAACAGATTGAGAAACAAGATCCCACTCAAAGAAAAGCACATCTGAGAGACACCACAGAAACAGCTCCAGGACCTGCCACCCACCAGAGCCTCCTCCGAAGCCCTACAGTACATTCATATAACCACACAGGCCTGCTATTCAGTCAGGTGGAACCAGGGACTGTAACAACACAATTCCAAGTCCTTAGGGCACGGCTCAGTGGTGGACTGCTTGTCCGTGTACAGCAGGCCCTGGGTTTGATCCTCAGCACCACCACAAATAGAGTCCAAAGCTCTGTGCACGCTGAGCACCTCCCAGTATGGCTGCGACAGCCCCAAATCCCTGTCCTCCCCACCCCACCAAGGACAGCACAGCAGCGTTGGAGCTCCTGGGAGTCAACGCAGGGTGTGCACCTCCTCACAACCAGATCTGCCACTCCTAGACGCTCCAAAGGCTCCCTGGGGACTTGGCAACCCCAGTGTCCCCAGGCTGAAGAGGCTGCTCACTCACATCCTTTCCTGCCAAACTTGTCCCAGCCCTGAAACCCATCTGCTCATTGAAGTGCATCATTTAATCCCCCAGTGAGGACACAGCATCTGTCCCCCTGGGCTCTCCAAAGGCTCTAAAATCATAGTCCATGAAAGTCCATGGCCTACGACAGAAGCAGCCATATGTCCTTGAGAGGACCTTGCGTTGGCCTGGGAACGGCTGTGACTGCAGAGGTAGGTGGTATTCAGTCCCAAGAACCTGTATGAACTCTGCAGAGCAGAGGTGCTTCCCTCCAGCCTGGGTTTGAGAAGGCACTCCTTCATTACACAGTGACAAGCACCAACAACGTGTCCGCAGTCCTGAGGTAGGTACCAGGAATGACAGCTAGGGAAGACAGGACCAGGGCCACGCAAGCCAACAGGGCACCATTAGGGGGTGAGTGTGGTGGAGGGAGGAGCCCAGGGTCTATGACCGGTGACACATGGCACCTCTGGAATCACGGGAAAGCTGAGATCTAAAGGAAGAAGTAGATCCACCCAGCAGAGTTGCAAGCAGCCAGGGCTTACTGGAGGAGGCCTGAAGTGCTGGAGGGCGTATGTGGAAGAACACAAAGGTGCTGTGAGCTCTGTTCTCACTCATAAAAGGGGAAACGGCCACAACAGCCTTTCCAGCCCACCTCCCAGGGAGCCAAGGCGACCACAGGTCCCAGATTTACAACAGACTGCTAACTGCTTTTTCATTTAATCCACTGGAACCCAAATCTTGATAGACCATGAATTATGCAGGAATTTGGAAACAAGAGTCATTGTCCCTTTGTCCCCAATTTGACTACAAGGCAATGCTGCTTTCCTATCAGTCAGTTTCTCTAGACTGAGGCCCTTGAAATGGGTGTTTGAGGAATGCTCTCCAGCTTCCCTAGCATCTAACACAGCACCTGGTACACAGTGTATGGATCAGAACATTCTAGAAAAGAGTGAGCGATGACTCACCATTCACATACACAGACGTTCCTCAACTTACGATGGAGTTAAGTCCTGATAACCCCACCAAGTGCTGAAATGACCTAAGTCACTATGCACTTGACACACCTAACCCGCGGACCACCAAGGCTCTGCAAGGCTTAACAGCGCACTGTAGGGTGCCGGCAGTTCCCCCTCATGACTTCAGGGCTGAGTGCCTCTGCAGAGGGGGTCACCCTATACCATTGCCCAGGAAAAGTTCAAAAGTCAAAAGTATGGTTTTACTGAACGTTTACCACTTTCACATCAGCGTCAAGTCAAATGATTGTGAGTCAGAGACCACCTGTACCTTCAGTTAATCTTAGAAGTTGCCAATGAGGGTGCATAAATAAGTCACTAAAAATATAGAAGGAGCAACACATGGCACTGTTCCCAGCCTCTGCCCTCCAGCTTCCAGGGCCACAGGGAGCAGCAGCCACCAGCAGAGGCCCTTTCCACAATCAGGCTGCCCAGGGAGCTCTTGGAGCAGCCACTCCCTGCACTGCAGCCCAGGACACAGTAGAGACAGCACACTGCTCCCTTCCCTGGGCAGGTCCTGGCTCCTGCAGAACATGAAGGTGTGAATAGACAAGTCCTGAGGAACAAATCAACAGTGACTGTATGTGCTCTAACCTGGACAGGCAGGAAGAAACTGGGCACGCAAAGTAAAGGCCAAATTCAGTTTAGTGAAAAGGATTAAAATATGATGTCTCCGGCACCAGCGACAAGTTTCCACCCTAGCCATCGCTCTGTGGCCTACTATCAACCCAAAAGCCAGGATGGTCTTTCAAACCTGCCTCAAAACCCTCCAGTAGCTTCCAACATGACCCCACAAGACCTCTCTTTCCACTGCCTTCTGAGCTTACCAGGCACCAATCTTTCTGCCATCCATCCACTCATACAACTGTAGAGAAAGAGCCCAGAGGCCCAGCAGAGAAACTGGGCGACGAGAAGGTGGGTGGGAGAGAAGGTAGGGGCCTGCCCTAACCAGGCCCACACAGCAGACCTGGTGTGGGGAAGGGAGAGCGGAACAAGGCCTCTGCGGTGACAGAGTAAGACAATGATGTGACTCTCTACTCAATACGAGTCAGTCCAGCAGCAGGGAATCTACCTGATTCTTCCTGCCCCACTGCTACTGCCAGTCACTCCAATCTGCCATGCTCGCTCCTGCCCCTGGCCCTCGGCTTCCTCTCTCCCTGCTACACTGCACTCCTCAGTCTTTGTGCCTGGGCTTTATCTTCTCAAAGGAGCTCATCCCCTCCAGCAGATACCACCACAGGACAGTCTTCTGCAGACCTGACTCCAGCTGGAACCAGCCTGGCTGCGCACACAGCCACACAGCTGTCAACTGTCCATCTCCCCTGCTGCAAGGCAGCTCACACATGAGCAGAGACCCAGGGCCCAGTCCATCTCCTTCCACCCCTGAGTCTAATCCAGAACAGGTGCTGAAACACGCTTACTGATCTCCTTAACATGGACAGCCTTCCAGAGCAGTGTCTACAAACCATGAGCCACATCTGCTCAACTGTCCATTTTTTTTAATTAAGCTTTATTGGAACCATATTAAGTTACCATGGTCTGGGTGACAACAGAAACTCATCTCTCACAGCTCTGAAGGCCAGAAGTCCAAGATCAAGGTGCCAACAGAGTTCATTTCTCCTGCAGCCTGTCCACTGCTTACAGATAGCCACCTTTGTTCTGTGTCCTTGAATGGCCTTTTCTCTGCGCACATACACACATACCTGGTGTCTCTCCCTCTTTTAAGAGCATCAATCACAGTGGCTTAGATAACGTCACCTCCTTGATAACATCACCTGCTCAGTAAATACAGTCACATTGGGGGTTAGGGTTTCAATATATGAAGTATGGGATGGGGAGGGGACACACATGATCCAGTCCGTAACGGAACACGGTCATGCTCTTCTGTTTACACCATCTGTGGCCACTCTGGAGTGTGAGAGCAGTTGAGGATGTGCAATACACCTGTCAGGTCTGTAAACCACAAAGTGTGGGCTCTGGCCCTTTTATGGAGGCTGCTAACCCCTGGCCCAAAGCAAGACCCTCCTGTGCTGAACACATTCCAACAGCCTCACTTTCCCTATGACTCTTGCCTGGGAGACCCCAAAGCCCAGTGCCACACACTTTGTTCATAATCACTGCTGGTTTCACCAACCCCCCCCCCAGACATCAATGGGACTCCTCAAGATAACAGAGTATGAAACTAGAAATCACTAAGTACAAGCCCACAAAGTCACAATTAAGATATACGCAGGAAATTAGTGGACAGAATTGATTGTCAAATGACAGCCACAGAGCAATCCAACAGGACATGTGGTTTGCTAATGCCAAATCTGTTAATAGTTCAGAAGCCACTCAAAGATTACACAGAATGCAAGGGAATTTGGTATCACAGGCCAACTGGCATGAGAGAGAGTGATGCCACATATGCTGGGTTTTATCCACCCTTGCCTATCACGGGCAAACATACAACTGGCTGCTACTCATCTTGTGACTTTTCTCTTTCTGGTCAATCACAATTTCAATTAGAATCAAAGAATTTCAGTTTCAAAAGCTCACAGGAAAGAAGATGCTGAAGAACCTACATCAAATGAAAATTTAAATAGTGCTGCCTGCTCACCAACATGCTTCTAACCTGTTCATTTAAT
The DNA here is from genome assembly GCA_004027875.1 of Aplodontia rufa. Classification (NCBI taxonomy): domain Eukaryota; kingdom Metazoa; phylum Chordata; class Mammalia; order Rodentia; family Aplodontiidae; genus Aplodontia; species Aplodontia rufa. Next base: position 48,657 of record PVKS010000660.1, on the reverse strand, counting down.
CCTGAAAACAAACCTATAAGGGAGGTGCCACAATGGCCCTAATCTCACAGAAGAGCAACCAAGGTGCAGAGAGGCTAGGACCCCACAGACCACACGGCCAGCAAGTCACGCAGCAAAGATGCAGCCCTGGCCGTCTGGCTGCAGAGTCTCTCCCAACCATCACCTCTGCACTTCTCTTTTAGGGATAAACTACAGAATAGGTCACATTTGTGGTCCACTCCTCTACATATTTCTAGAATTAAAAGAGCAATAATACTGAAGAGAATCATTAGCTTAGAAAGCACAGAGCTCGACTTGCGTCCTGAGACCTCCACTAACAGGCAGCTGGTAATCTTCAAGCTGGGTCTCATCAACTGCAGAGCAGGGATCACAAGTACCCTGCATGTCATCAGAAGCCAAGTCATGGCCCCACTTTACTGAACATCTATCATACACAGAATAATTGCCGAAATCAATATCAACAGGGCAACCACTCCTTATCAGGAGCTTGGGAGGACACGGCAGATACTACGGACAGCAAGACTGAAACTTCCCCTGCCCTCACTGCCCTTTTAGTCAAGTAGTAAAACATGAATCCAAAGCTTACACAGATAACTGAATGCCATAATAGGTATGACTAGAATGGCCCTATTTTGGACTGGTGAGTCATGGAAGTGCCCCTTTCAACCGGTGAGAATTCACTGTGTCATGGTGGCAGGGGCTTTCCCAGAAGCAAGGAGGGCATGTGCAAAGGCCCTGAGGTTAACCTATGGTGGGTCACTACCATATCACCTTTACAGCAAACCAGGAGATATGCATAGTAATCTTTATTTCATAGCAGTATAAACCAAATTGCTGGCAAGTTAAGAAGTCTTCCCAGGGTCTCAAAGCTCCTATGTGACAATTCCAGACCTTGCAACTCCAAAGCCACCCACCTGCAGTGACAACACAGCCTTCTGCCTCTGAAAGGGCTTTTAAGGCCTTTCAGCACTGGGCAGAGCTGTCTTTTCTATTCTTCAGAAACCTACAGGACTGACTCGGAGCAGACTTCACAAAAGCCTTTCCACCTCCGTCTTCCAAAGCTGGATGACGTGTCTAGAAAATCATTCTCTACTGTAACGTGGAAGTTATCTGGCCCAGAAATATCTTCAACAACAGGACCACTGGGAAGCCTTCCTGCTCAGTCCCCAAGCCAAGCAGAAAGACCTGATGCTCAGCACAAGTGGTTATGAGGAGGGGGAATGACACATAAATCTTAAGCTGCAAAGAAATACGTGTCCCTCGGCTCCCCTGCCTTGCACACCTCACCTCTGCTCCTGGGCCTCACTTCCTGGCCAAACCTGCTTCTGTGGGACATTTTGTTTTCATCCACATTTATACAAAAGCTCTTCTCACAGATGAACCAAGTGTTGTCACAAATAAACCCTCACTCCCACCTGTGGCCCAGACTGGAGGGAAAGCCTTTGGATCTAGTCATGGGCTTTTCTATCCAGCCTCCATTAGGCATCCACTACACCCATTCCCAGAGAGTAAGCACTAGGAATCCAGAGATGCAGGAGACTTGAATAAATGACAAGGTGGCAAGTGCTGTGCTAGAAGACATCAAGGCAGGGGATGGGATGGGGGCTCATCAAGCCCAGCAACAGAGATCGCAAAGTACACCCTCAAATCCTTCTGCTTTTGAGTAATACGACCCCTCAAGTTGCAGCTGGATACAGGGCTACCAGATGAAGATTCCACTTCCCAGCTTCCCCTGCAGCTCAGTGCGCATGACTAAGCTCTGGCCAGTGGGCGGTATAAAGCAATTATGTGAGCAAGTTCTGGGTTACACTGGGGTACAGCTCAGTGGTACAGCATTTGCTTAGCACGTGGGAGGGTACAGCTTCAATCCCTAGCATGACACAACAACAGCAATCATAAATTAAAATAAGTCCAACAATAAAGCTGCCTCCCAGTCCTGGGGGCTATAGACACTACAGTGACAGCCATGGCCCCTGCCTCCTCAGAAGTCACATTCTACACGGTGATAGATGATACCAGGAAACAGGCAAGTTAGGTTGTGCTGCTCTGAAGGAAGCAAGTACAGAAAGGGTTGTAGATATCTATGTAAGCGTGCATGGCCAGCAGCATCCTCCCAAGGGCTTAGGAGACTGTGGCCCCTGAGCACATTCCAGGCGCAGGGAGCTGCAAGCAACAGCACTGAGGTCTTTCAGAATAGACGGACAGAGGCCAGTGTGGTGCCGTCCAGGGTGCAAAGGCGAGAAGGAGAAGGAGAGGAGAGCTTAGGGGGGCTTGCGACCCCAGGGACTAGCTGACACCCAACTCCAAGCCTGGATCAAATCCAGGCATGCACCATGCTCCAAGGGGAGATGTTCACAATGTTCAACAATCTGAATCGGACACAGCAGTAGCTGCAGGTCCCACAAGCCACAATGAACAAGTGATTTGCCAGAATGCCAGCTGGTGGGAACAGATGAGCAGCTGACCTCTGCCTGCAGGGTATCACACCACCAGGGAGGTGAGCTCTGCTGATGGCTGTGAGAATCGCAGCAGGGGTGGCTGGTGGGACAAGAGTCCATGTCAAGGTTGCTGGGATGGATTTCACCACTTCAATAACCAGCACATCCATGCCAGCACACACCAACTACATCCAAGCTTGGGCATCAACTGCTGTGCAGACAGAGAGACCTCAAGATGGGCAGAGGCATTTCCAGCTCTTACAGGTAGGAGGCCTTATGCGGCTTCTCGTATTCTACCACCACCAAACGCCTCACCTCTTCTTGATCTGAATATGCATCCAACAAACCTTTACACCTACTGAACTTCCAAACTTTGTGCTGGAGGAGAAAGTGGTAAGGAACATAGACCCAGACCAGGCCTCAGGAGGCAGGGCCCCATGCATCCATTCTCCACTCAACACTCATGAAACACGTGTGGGGAGCCTGCTACAAGCCTGGCACTGCTCCTGTCCACGTTGTGACACACCTCCCTGAATGGCAGCAACTGCATCTCGTGTCATACTCAAGGACACAGTTCTCTTTGCTCCCCTCAGCAGGACCATTGATGCCACAACCTGTGTCTGCCATGCCCCTGACACATGTCATTGCTTATCCTCCCAACAGTACTCAGTTGGCACGGCCACTCATGGCAAGCTGTAGTTGCCATTGGAGGAAGGGTTAATTAAGAGTACCCTGAATTGAACCCTCATCTTCCTGTTATCAAAGTCATTACAGGTTAGAGTTCTCCTCTGAAATCTGCTCTGAGAATGGCCTATTCATCAACTACTCAAGAAGAAGGAAACTGAGTCTCAGAATGGGGCCGGGCCTGATTCTGATGACCCTTCCCAGTAGTGTTTCAGGCTCTCTTCACACCACTCAGCTTCCCTCACGAGGGGACAGGAGGCCCTGGAGCCACTTCCTCAAGCACCAGTGCTCTAAGACAAAGCTCTGGAGAACACTGAGACAGAGACCTGCAGCAACTAGAACCTGCTGCTTGCAGTGGGACCAGTGGGGTGGCTTGACCCCCAGGGCTGTCCTTTGCTCTCTGGAGGATCCCTAAGAAGTATTTTCAAGAATTTCCAGTGTTGGAGAAGCAGCTGTGAACATTTCACCATCACCCCGAAGGCCACGCCACTGCAGCGGGAGCTGTCCTAGAGAGCAGGCTAACTGGGAACACTCATCCTCAACTCCAAAGCTGCCTCCATTTCTGCTGGAGGGCAGATGCTCGCACAGGGGCTGGGAGAGCCACCGTGACATTTACAGCACCAGCCTCATACAGCACCAGCCTCGTATGAGCAGGACAGAGATTTCAAAGGCGGCGTGACAGTGTAAGCCTCCAGTCGATGACCCTGCTATTTCAACAAACTGCACAATGAATCTAATAGTCTGCTTTAAATTTAAACAGGTTACAGCTTATCAGAGTGGTGCCTTGACATACATAAAGACAAGAGAGGTGACCAAACGCTAAGTAGGAGCCTGTCTTTTCCTATTCAAAGCCTGGAGAATTGCAACTAGGAAACTGTCACGGAGCCCAGGTTCTCAGAGTCAGATGGCCCCTGTGACAAATGGCTCTCGTGTCAAGAGCAAGGCAGGCATGCGAGGTACTTGCCTGAGGTACACCATCAAGGGGGTGGAAAGGGCCCAGACATCACAGCAAATAGTATTTTCATACATATTTTGAAAAATCAAAATGAATGCTAAAAAATACCCATGACAATAGAAAAGTTTTAAAGACAGGCAGGTGCCCACCAACTGCCCCTTTTGCCCCAGGTGCAGATAGGGCTCAATGCCACACTGTGGCTCTTCTGAAGACAGTAGGCATGCTGCGGGGAGCTCGTGGCCGTGGTGCACCACAACACTACCACCTACAAGCCCAGGTGCTGAGGCCCGTGGCACTGTGCTGTCAGGTCTCTGCCACCTGGACAGGACTCAGCATCAGCCTCACCCCTCTCTGGTCTGTCACCACACTGATCCTAGGTGACCTTCACAACCTACCCACCTGACTCATCAGCAGCTTCTCCCAGATCCACACAGAGGAGCAAATGGGATGCCAGAAATCAGATTTGGGGAGCACATCTTGTTTGACTCCCAGGTTTTTGTATGCATATATTTTTTTTAATTTAAAATCAGTTGCCAACATTTTAACTCTAGATTTTCAATTAAAAAACAGACACGTGGCTTTTCTTAACAAAAGGAATGTTCTGACAACACAGCCCATTTTCCCACACAGTGGACAGGAGCAGGGCCAAGGAGAGGGGGAAGCAGCTGCTCTCCAGCTGGCCTGGGCCCCACCACATGCCAGATGCAGTGGAGGTCTGGGGCACAGTGAGCACCAGCAGCCACATGCCTGCCCTCACACGCTTCCCATCCAGGGGAACAGGAGATGATTGCAGCAGGCAAGATGCAGCACAGGCGTGGGGTAGGGTCAGGAAAAGGCTCTGAAGATGGGTGTCAAAATCAAAGGGCTGATGGGGGTTGAGGGGCCCGAGTTCAGGCCCAAAATCCCCTTTTAGTCCATCTTCTGAGGAATGTATTTGGCTTCTAGATGCCTCAGCTTCTCATCTACAATAAGGGAACTGTAAGTAGCCCTCCCTGACAGGGTGGCCAAAGACTAAAGGAGATGGTACAAGCAAAGCGTTCAGCAGAGGGCCTGGCTCGGAAATGCTCAGACCTGCTAGCCAGCATCGTTGCCCCCACATTTCCACCACAAGGAGAAACACACAGAGGGGAGTCTTAGAGAACTGAGGCTGTTCCAGCCCTCCCGAGATCCTCCCCATCCACCCATGCTCTGCCTCCCCATGGACATGCCACTTCCTGGCACAGCAGCTGCTTACAACTTCTTAAAAACAACCATTCACATGTCTCTAATTCACATTTCACCAAAATATGGAAAGACAGAGCCTTTGATCCCAGCACCACACACCTGGCAAGCACTAACTGGCCAAGAGCGTGGAGCACAGAACTCTTTCTATTGCTTTCCATCTGCCTCCTGATTGGCACTCCCCAGCCATGCAATCACACAAACTCCTGCAGAGGCCCAAAGAACCTCTATACGCACTGCACACACAGGCTGTAATTCTAGTCTACACAGACTCCCAATCATCAGAAAGCTGATACGACCAGATTTTTTATAGTGTCACAGTATGATAACTGATGCTCGTAATTACGGCCTTGAGGCACAGCAAGTTCCTTAACTGCCTTCTAAATTATCGAAGATCAAATTATGTTCAGTTGCATTTTAGCATTAAGTGTATTTTAATTATATTCTCATTCTTGGAAAATTAGTAACCCACACAGCTGAAATAGATGATCTAGGCAGCTTCGTGAATAAAACATTCTGGATAAAGCTCAGGATTTCCAGAATGTTCTTACAAAACCATATTCTGCCATCATTCTAGGTGAATCAGAGTTTAAAATTGATATCCTGTCTTCTTCCAAAAGGAATATGGCCACTTATAAACCAGTGAATTATGGAATCGTATCTTTAAATTAAGGAGAAGGGAGAGGTAGTAAAATAGATGAAGGCAACAAGAAGGTTCAAACCCAAAACTTATGCCATAATGTCTCCACTTTGGCAAAAAATGAGCCCATACTGCTGCTGTGCTTCCTAGAAGCCAAGGCAAAGGAGAAAACACGACCCTGCTAGCATCCCAGCACACCAAGACTTGACCACTTAGTCAAGAGGGTCGTTCTGCTACTTACACTGAGAAAAATTTCTCTCGCGTAGAATTTACTCACATTACGCCTTATGAACATGCGTATAGAAAACACAGTGATGGTTTTCAGCAGGCTGTATTTATCTCCTTACACCCTGCTGCCAAAGTGGAAACTTCTAATGCCTGAACGGGTGAGACAGGCTGGGCCAGGGGGACAGTGGAGGACATCAGGCAGTCAAGGGCTGTGATAACTGGCGAGGGCATGTCACAGCTTAGGGGCCCCACCAACTGCTGCCATGTGGGATTGGGTTCAAAACTTCCAGTCAATCTAATTACAAAATATTCCAAACATACGAAAGAAGAAAGAACACATTCAGGACATGTGTAGGGTAAGTAAATATACCTATGTCCATCACCCACCTAAGACACAGAACCTTCTGGAAGATTTGAGACCCTCCCCCTGGTTTATCACCCCAACTTCCGCGGTTGTTATACCCTCGCTTTCATGTGTGGTTGGCCACAAGGGCGGCTTCCTCAACCATCTCCTTCCCAGTCCTCATCTCTGGTTTATCAATGCGCCCTAGGGAACGGTGCTCCTTCAAAACCGCACCCCCACCCTGAGCTCCCACCCTATGTGCACAGCTGAACCTCCTCTGTTTTCACTGTCACACTGATCTCTATTGTAGCCTACACTCCTAAAAATCTATTCCCCTGCTGGGAGATACATGAGCTGTGTTGAATGATTTGCCACAAGCAATGATCTGAATGTCACTGTGCGTCTGCCCTGGTGCACATGGCAAGGGTTTCTCCAGGGTGGGGCTCAAATCTAGATATTAGCCAAACTCATTCTAATTTAAGAAATATGTGTGCTAACTCCATATGTGCGAGCAAAACATGCCTCCCTTGGCTGCCAGCAAGCAGCGCAGCATGGGGAGCTGAGGCTCCTGCCACAGGCAGCGAAACTACTCTGGGCACCACTGCTGTTAGCTGGGGAGTACAAGGACAGCAGGGTCACATGTTCAGACAATATGACTTTCAGGCAGGGGCTTGGGAGGGGCATTACCTGAAAACCAGTTTTTGAGAACTTTTAGGTGGCAAAGAATATGACCTGATCCCAATGACTCCCGGAGAGCCCAGAATGGATGGGCTTGAACTAGAAATACCTTTACAAGTGTCTCCTGGTGAGACTCCTAATGTTCACGCATCCTAGACTGTGGCCCCAGGGCACCTGAAGGTATTACATATAGAAAGTTGCCAACAGCACAGGAGCTGTGGTCTGAATGTCTGTCTCCCCAAAAAAGGTATACTGAAATTCAAGTCCGCAATGTGATGGTGAGGAGAGTGGGGCCTGTGGGAAGCAATTAGATCATGAGGACAGAGTCCTTGCAGATAGGGTTAGTGTTTATAGAGAAAGGGGCCAAGAGCCACGTGTGGGGGTGCATGCCTGCAGTCTCAGAGACTCCGGAGGCTGACAAAGGAGGATGGAAATTTTGAGACCAGCTTGGGCAACTTAGCAAGACCCTTTGTCAAATAAAAAATTAAAGAGCAGCAGGGATATGGTTCAGCAGTCAAATGTGAAGTGCCTCTGGGTTTATTCCCCAGGATGGGGGCTAACATAACTCAGAGGTAGAACACTGGTCTACCTCAGTCTACACAGTCTACTCAGACTGTGTGTGCACCCCCTGACCAACATCTCCCCGTGACCCCACCCCAGGCCTGATAACCACCTGCACTCCTCCATGGGGAGGATGCCTGCAGACACAGATGGTGGCAGAGGAACAAGATCAAGATGGAGGCACAGATCCAGAGGAGGACAGCAGGGACTGCCAGACAAGGGGGAAAGCTTTCATGGGGCTAGTCATTAGTTCTGTTCAGGAAAAAAAAAAAATGAAACAATCAAACACAACAGCAAAGAAAAAATCAAAAAGCCCTCTTTTCCATCCTGATTTTGACATTTAGGAGTAATACATCCCAGAGCACTGGAGGACAACTATGCCCCCAAGGGACATTTGGCCAAGTCCAGAGCATTTTCGGTGGGGTTAGAGTTTGGGGAAGGGTGCCACCAGCAGCCAGTGGGTAGAGGCCAGGCACACCACACAAGATCCTACAGTGCGAAGGACAGCTCCCCACTACCAAGGTCCATCTAGCCCCAAACATCAATGGCCCTGAGGTCGAGAGCCCTGGCACACAGCATGTTGCTTAAGCAAGCTGAGACTTGCTTTATTCCTTTTTGAAGTAGCAATAATCACACTTACCTCCCCAGTTTGAAGCCAGCCTGGGCAAGTTAGTGAGAAGCTGTTTCACATCAAAAATAAAAAGGGTTGGGGATATAGCTCCACAGTGGAGTGCTAACGTAGCTTGTGCAAGGTCCTGGGATCAATCCCAGTACTGATATCCTCCCCGCCAAAAAAAGAACAAAACCGACATATCCTTCATTAAAGGAGTTTTGAAAACTATAGGTCACTTACTGGCCCGTGACACGGACTCAAAACCAGCATTTGACTGATGGTACAACGGTTCCCAACAGCACCAAGCAGGAACAGGCTCTACAACGGGACTGGCACACCACAACCTGCTTGTCAAATCTGCTCCACTGCCAGGGTGGTGAAGTAGGATGGCACACAGCCATGCCCGCCTGTTTACTTCTCGAGGGCTGCTTCAGGACCGAGGGCAGAGATTAGTAGCTACAAGAGACTGTTTGGCTCACGAAGTGTAAACATCTTACTACTCAGCAAAAAGCTGGCTGACTGGGGATGTGGCTCAGTGGTAGAACGCATTCTTAGCATTAGCGAGACCCTAAATCCCATCCCGAGGAAAGAAAGAATGAGAGAAAGGAGGAGGGAAAGGGAGGTGGGAAGAGAGAAGAGAAATTCTGCTGATCTAGAAATAATCAAGAAATCGTTGAAGCACTATAGATGATGAAATGGTGTAATTCTGGCACGTCCAAGAAGAATGAAGGAAATGTCCATACGGAAGTCAGGCAGGCACAAAGTTTTGGATTTAAAATGGCATTCTAACTGCGGAAAGATGCTTAATCCAATTCTTCTGTCACTGTCCATCAAAACTGACTCATTTGCTTTCAAACATGCGCATGGAGGCCGTGCAAAGCTCCAACTGGGTTACTTGGAGGAGCTGCTGTCCAGCTCACCTGTGTTGGACAGAGAGGAGCTTTCCACTAATTTTAACAGCTCTCACTACTGAAGACAGAACATGTTTTCAAGAAGGCAAAAAGATAGCTTTTTAGTATTTAAATCCAGTTTCCTTCACAAAGGGAAAACATCCTACACGTGACACAGTAGGGCCCAGGGTGTTCCCACTGAAGGCACTTCACAGAGGTGGCAGCTGAGCCTGGAGACTCGTTTTCAGAAGCACTCCCATGGGGCACCCGGGAAGGAGCAAGCCAGTGCACAGACATTGGTCTTTGTTGAAACGAAGTTCTCAAGTTTTTGTAAAGATGGTCTCTCTTCTGTACCTAAAAAAAAGTTGTTGTTTTTTTTTTTTAAACCACCTAGAGGATGTGGGAGAGAAATCAACAGCACCCAATTTCAATCTCCTCTGCTAGAGAAATAGCATCTTTTGCCCAAAGCAGGGCAGAATCAGCTGCATGGCCTGGAAAAGTGACAGATCGGGGCACTGTAAAGGTTCCGTGAAGGGGAAAAGAAACTTTTGAAAAGCACTTTTTACTGTGGAAGAGCGGCTGGCAGTGTGCCTGGCGAGACTGAACTTTCCCAACTGAAAATGGAACCTGTGAGTCACACCGGAAGGCTGAGGAGACAGAGCCAGTCGCTCATGGCTTCGCCGGCTCTCAAGGTAAAAGTTACCTTATTCAACAGAAGCTGCAGAGAAAGCAGGATGCTGCAGGGGGAAATCAGCCACAAAGAAGGTTGTGAGAAACACAGCTAAGAAAGTTGTGGGCAACTTGGCAAGCCAAAGTTCCTGGGCTGGAGAGGGGAAGAACACAGAGGAATGTTGGTGGCCTCTCCAAGGAAGAGGCCCTTGGAAAGCCATGGAGATGGCTGCCGAGTGACGCAGTCCTTCTGGTCCCCTGGTGGGCGTAGGAGTCCCCAGAGGGAACCAGCAACCCCACTGCTCACGTCCTCATAGAGCCAAACCTGGGGCAGGAAGAAGTAGATGAGGATGTGGGAAGGAAAGCCATCTGCTCACTGGGAGCCTGGCCCCGAGGCCTGCATCTGAAGGCCCAGAGCACATGGCCCCCAGTCAGGTGGAAGGCAGGGAACAGTCAGGCCTAGGCTGTGAAGGAAAGGGCCTAAGTCTACGTAGAGATGCGCTGCGTCCTCACGCCTGAGCAAGGGACAGGGGTGGCAGTCAGGACCATCAGGGACAAATGGCAGTGCTTTCTGCTGACATAAGCCCAACACTGTCCAGATTCCTTTTGAGACTCCTGGGCACTGGGGTGGGAATGACTGTGGACTTGGCAAGGGCTCATTCTCCCAAGCGTGCCTGCGGGCCATTCCCAGCCCAACAGAGACGACGAGCCGAGGCAACCTTGCACCCTGCAGGAGTGATGCTGTGCCCACAGATGGTCCCCTCCTGCATGCACCCCATCCAGAAAGGGGAACTGGAAGCAATACACAACCTCCCATTTGATCTGTAAGTGCTACACTTTAGAAGGAGTTATGCCTAGGCTATAAACGGGGACCCTTGAACTTCTCAGAGCTTATGCGACATGGACCAGGCACATGAGCCCTAATCTGAGTTTCACATTCTGACCAATGTGGGGAGATACCATCATCTCTGTCACTTGAATTCATGGCCATTTTCAACAGAGAGAGGTCACGAGCTTCACGTCTGGAATCTGACTCCCAGTTCTGCCATCGATGCAAATGTGAACCTCAACACCAGGAAGTTCACCATGCCTCAGTTTCCTCTTCTACAGGAGTAATGCTGCCACAGAGAGTGTATCCAATGATACAAACAAACCACTCAGATGCCCGCCTGGCACAGCACCAGGACTGAATCCCAGCAGCCACTAAGAAAGATACCTGCAGCTTCCCAAAAGGACAGAATGCCTCAAAATTAATAGAGGAGAGAGATTCTTTTTGCTTTTATTTTTTAATACACTCAAACATGCCCCCAAAGTGGATTAAATAAAAATGTCCAATTTGTTCTTTCTACAGAGCTATTAAATCAAAGCAAGTTATTAGCTGAGCTACATAATTCGTTTGATTGATTTTGCCCTTAATGAATGAAGAAAAGGAACAAAACCTCAAAGTCACTCCCAATCCAACTGTGTCTTTTAAGCTTTATAAATGTCTTCAGCTGGAGGAAATACACACAATGCATCAGGAAATGGTCAGCTGACCCCCAAGGGCACCAGCTCTCCTGGGACACCTCTGTGAACCAACATGCAGAACAGTGAGTGGAAAGGATCTCAGCTCTGTGACATTAGAACTGGGTTGAGACTTGGGCTCCACCACTCCAGACATGTGACCTGGGATATTCCACTCAACCACTCTAAGCCTGTTTCTACACTGCTCACCATACAGAGCCAGCAGGAAGTGAAGTGGCAGGGCAGGTGCGGTGCCCCAGCTCAGGGCATGAACGCAGGAGGTACTCATTACATGGTGTCAATTCTATCAGTAATACTTAAATAATTCATTCACTCCTTAATTTTTAGGTCATTGGATCTCTCTGGTGAAATGTCTACCTGTTCTACATGAAGATGCTCAGCAACAGCCCCACACACAGCTAGATGGCTTAGCTGAACTTCTGGTCTTTGCCAGTTCAGCCCCAGGGCCACTGTACTGTGATGAGCCTCATGGTGGAGGAGCATAGGCAGGTGACAGAGGCTTTAGCTCTCCAAATAAAACAAACAAGAGCATCATACTGTCAGAAGCAAAGTCCCAAGTCCCACGGTCACATCCAAGGGCATCCTTGGGCAACTCCTTTCTCAGATCTTTCCCAGGCCAAAGTTCCAAACACCCCTCAAGGTAAACGTCCTCCAGCTGAGACCCCAAGGACGATGAGCAGAGCATCCTCAAGAAAAGTCTCTTGGCACTGCTAACCTGCCCCACCCATTAGCCAGAAGTGATCCCGTGGTGCCAACCTATACATAAAGGACACTGGAAAAAGTACCTGTCATATATGTCCAAGAAGAGAAAAATAAGATGGGGCCCGTGCCAGGGTCTATGCTGGATGCTGGGGCTACTACAGTGAACAAGACAGCCCAGGAGCCGTCACTGTGCAACTCCCAGCGGAGCTGGGGGACATGGGGAAGAGGGGACAATAACACGGACAAGATGGACAAACAACACGGCACGATCAGCATTAGGAGAGGACACATCCAGGACACAACAAGACATCGTGGGATAAATGCACCCAGTCTTCAGGATTGCAGGGGTGACCAGACAAGGCTTCCAGGACAAGCTCTGAAAGGCGAAAAGTCAGACAGGACAAACAGGAAGGGGACGATACATGGAAGAACAGGGTTCCACAGAGAAAAGCTTACCTGTGTAGAGGTATGCATGTGGGACACTGAAGCTAGATTAGATGACAAGTATGGCTGAAGATGACGGCAAGAGCCACAACATGAAGGGTTTTATGCTAACACACAACACGTTGCCTATTGACGAAGTTAAGGGCAGAGGTGAGCCGCTGGGGAGCTGTGAGCAGAAGCATGACCCAAGCAGACTGGCTAGGAGCAGTACTTATTCCACCCACCTCCCTGTACTCAGAGGTCCCATCTCACAGCCCACACCACTCCCCAACCCCTACAGCTCCGCACCTGAAGTGATGCAGCCCATCCAGCACTGGGACAGCCCTGTGCCTTCACCAGCCGCATCCAACCCTGAGAGGATGGCGTCCCTTGAGTCCCCTCCATCAAGGCCAGACAACTCCTGCTGGGGGCCCACAAGTAGCTTCAAGAAGCCACTTCCCGCCTCGGGAAGGAAAGCAAATATAAAATAGGACCAAAATAGCGTGGGTCTGAAAAGCTGAACACCAGCCACTATAATTACAAGTATTTTTATCTGTCTCCCAAAAAGGAGCATTGGATCATGTTCCAAGTGTTTCTCTACGGAAGTTCATCTGTTCATTCTCAAGTGCTCCAGACTCCCACATCAGACCACACCAGAACTGAGGCCTCAAGGGAGAGGGAGGCTGAACAGAGCATGCAAGGCAGAGACAGCAGCACAGAGCAGACTGGTCATCATCATCCACTCAGGATGGAGACCCTCCATGATGTGGAAATGAGACACCCCAAGATCTACCGCAAAACAGACACGGAAAGATCAGCAAGGACCAATGTTCTGGAGCAGGGGCATGCCTGCAGAGAGTTGCCTGCAGCTGTTCACACCCAAACACTATGGCAAACTGGAAGGCCAGGAAATGGGAAAGAACAAGAACTGGAGACACGGGGCGCTGCCAAAAGCAAGCTCTTCTGCTGCACTGGACAGGTCACAGCAATGCAGGAACAGGTGGGGGACAGGAGACCTCAGACAGGCCTGGAATCAGAGCAAGCACTCAGGTTTTTTTAGGCCAAGTGGTTGCACTGGGAACAGTGCCTGCCAGCTGCAATCTGTCTTATGCCTCCATCATTCCCTTGGGCTTGACAAGTTAACAGCTGCATGCCTGCCACCGCCCTCACCATCCTGGGTCCCTTCAGCCAGCCAACAAGGAAGGCCCAACTCCTGTTTCCAGCCAGCTATAGAGAAGGCCAGAGAGGGCAACGGAAAGAGCACCCACTCTGCAATCAGTTGGCCAAGATCAAATCCTGGTTCTACACTTGCTGGCTAGCCCTGTGACCATGGGCAGGCACCTTATCACCTCCCAAGCCTCAGTTTTCCCATCTGTAACGAGAGAGAATATTAGACAAGCCATGTACTTCAATCAACACAGTGCCTGGAAACAGTGACCCCCTATTTATGCTAACAGCTATCACCATCATTATCCCTGGTACTTATAGTTGCTGTCATTAAACAAATGCCATCAAAAACCTAAGGGTCACAGGGTACCAGGTGCATTACAGACCTCAGAAAGCATTGGTGGGAGTAATTCTCTAGGATTAATGATCCAGTTTCTTCAACTAATGAATTACAAGTAAAGCAGAAGGTGAAGGGGGAGACAGACAGATGTGGGGAAACCTGAAGATTAAGAGACACAGAAATCTATCTACCAGCTGCAGCACGTGGACCTTATTTTAGATTCTTATTCAAACACCATCTGAAGTGGAAATTTGAACACTCATCAGATATTTGATGATACTAAGGAATTATTGTAACTTTTAGGTGTGACTTTTTAATTTAAAAGTCCATGCTTCTTTTATAGGAAAATGACACCCAGATACATCAAAAGTGTCAGGACCCAACAGTATCAATTTGTGAGTAAGTGCTGTGGTGTTGCTGTGTTCAATGTCCCCACTGCTTTAGAAACTTTTGCATTTTATTAAAATGATAATCACATCCACAGCTATCTATAGCATGTGATTATGAGTTTACTTCTTGCCAGCTGATGCATAAGCTTACTTTTCCATTAATAGTAAGCCTGTCATTACAATGAGAATAAATGTTGCTAATACACCACTTATTTCACCCATGAGCAAAAATCCTAGGACTAAGTACACTCATAGAGTAAATGTTAAGTATCCTGTAATTTGAAAAATGAGTCAACAGCTGGCTGCACCCTGCCACATGCAAGAGAGCAAAGTACTGTCTTCAGAGGCTGGAGAGGCAGTACCGGAGTACACAGCCACGGGAGGAGCAAAGGCCCAGGGTGCTGGCTGAAAGCAAGACTTGGGACAGCTGGAAGGCAGCGTAACGGAACTGAGCGCCAGTGGGCAGCGGGTGGAAGAGGAAGGGAAGAAAGGTTATGTGTACTACCCATCTTATGCCCACCAAAAGCTTTCTTTAAGTTGGGACATTTCAGTGGGAAGCAACGGAACAGGTTCTAAGCTAAGCGAAAAGAAAACTTACTGTGAACAACTAGGAGAGTGGGAGCTGGCTCAGAAAAGGGACTGGAACCAGAGCCGGTCGGCAAGCGCAGTCCAGGAACA
The DNA here is from genome assembly GCA_004027875.1 of Aplodontia rufa. NCBI lineage: Eukaryota > Metazoa > Chordata > Mammalia > Rodentia > Aplodontiidae > Aplodontia > Aplodontia rufa. The sequence continues at coordinate 33,514 of PVKS010000660.1, read as the reverse complement.
AGGGAGCCTCGTCAGACTGACTGCAATTGGCCTCTTGGATCAATGCTTCATCACTGTGTTGTTGAACAACAGCCTCCCAAGCACCGCTGTGTTCTTGTCTAACTCAGTAGTTGAAGCCCAGCTTCTCCAGTTCAAATCAAATGCTCATCCCCGAGCCGAAAAGAGGGCAGAGTGTCGGATCTCCTGACCCAGCAAGACAGGACTGAGAAAAGTAACCCTTCCAAAGAAAGTCTAAACAGGAAAAAGCAGAGGCACAATGACAACTCCTGTCTGCCCCAGGCCCTGACCTGGATTCTTTGTGCTCAATCCCCAAAGTGACCCACTAGCAGGTTTTATTGGCTACATTCCACTGATAGAACATCTGGAGCTAAAGAGGCTGGGTGGGTCGCCCAGGGACTCGAGACAGTAAGTGGTAACCTGAACTCAGTCTGACAAAGGGACAATGTGTGCCCTTACCAGGTTGAATCAAAGTCCAATGCTACCAATATTTAACAGTTTTCTTAAAGCCAACTGCTAGAATAGCATAGAAAAATCCCTAGAGATGCATCTAAACCAAAGAAATCATGCTTAAAAGAGGCAAAGAAGCAAGTGCTGGATCTATCCTGGTTCAAGTCCAATGGCTTTTCTCTTTAAAACCATAGGTGAAAACAAATCCATCTTTTCTGATTTCTGATGTCTTCAAGAGAATTGAGGAAGTTTACAAAAGGAACTCTGAGCAGCATCACTACAGTCCCAAGGAAGAAGGGAGGAACCACCTGAAAGAACCCGTGAGACTCTGTAGAAAGTGCAGCAGATGCTCCAGCCCCACCTCTGAACTTAACCACGCCTCCTAATGCTTGCCCCCCCCCCAGCCTCCACACTTAACCACCCTTAATGGTTGTCTCCACACCGCCACACCTCCACACCTCCCAACTCAGGCATTTTTCCATTAACCATTAGTGGATGCTTCATGGTTATAAAACTAAAATCCACTTATTGTAGAAGATTCAGGAAGCACTGCAAGTATCCTGTAGACCTCCGTATGTACACGCACACCCACACACGACCTGCAATACCATCCCAGCTGGCATGACTAGCAAAAACCTCAGTCCCTGAGATTTTCCAGTGAGTGTGGCAATGGACAGCTTCTGATAAAAACTCTATCATAGCAAAGTGCTTTAGACCTTATTCATCCAGAATATTTTCATCATGAACACAATCAAATGACTTTTGTCACCTATCCGGATAATGCCTGGTTTTTCCTCTTTAATCTCTTCATGAGATTACTTTCATGGATGAATTTCTAACACTAGACCATCCTTCAAATCCTAGACACACTATTGTGTGTATGCATCAATCCTATAATATGTGGCTGAATGTGACTGGGGAATATCTCCCTAGAATCTTTGTTCATCTCTACCCAAACGAAACAAGTCTACGTGCTCTTTGTCAGATTTTTAATATCAGGGTAATGCACACTTGAACCAAGACAACTCACATACATCCAGAATGTAAACAGCAGAGGCTCTTTGCAGATTCCTTGAAAGCATGCCTGGAAATTACCATAAAACCACGGAAGCAGTTCTCCAGGTACCTTTTCAGCTTTCATCCACAGCCTTCGGTTCCTCAGGCAGTGGGGCCTCACTTGCAGTTGATTTGATTACTGAATGCCATCCCAGGAAAGACCTCACTCACCCACAACTCCACGCTCTGTGGCATAAGCCTGCCTTAATCCTCCAAATCTGAGGTTACATCTATTTTAATGTTACATATTTATGTTTTCTCTCACTTCCTTACTGTATCAGATGTTTCCGATTTTTCAAAGAATCCACTCCTTCTTTTGTCTAGCACACGGTTTTATCTTTTGTTGGGTGGGTGGCATGATTGGTTGTTTTGCTAGTGTCTTGTATTAGCAGGCTGGGCCTTCTCCCGGAAGTTCTCAGCGGCTGACATCAGGAATAGAGACGTGGACTCCCCCAGGCAGCCTTACCTCAATGAGCTTCCTTTCGTAAGAGCTCGCTAGCTCTTCGGCAACTTCTCCTGGCTTCTGTTCAGGGACTGTGACTTCACCATCAACGTTCCAAAGATTTGGCACAACTTTAGGAAAAGAAAGACACTCAGTAAGAATATTAACAATGATCAAAAATTACTCTTTGGGAAAAAGAAATATTTCTTCCAAATTGGCTTCTCCAGAGAAAAGGTTCTTCACAAGAAACTCACATGCACACAATTGCTAATTACTCCAACACCATCAACTTCTCACCAAAGTACAGTAAAATGAGGCTAAACTGCATTATAAATGGCACGAGCTGCCAGGAGAGACGCACAGAAGGCTGGGGATGACCTCGGGCAGCAGTCACTTCCCTGGCAGCACAGAAGTCCATACTTGCATCTTCTACATTGGCCAGATTTCTTTTTCAACAGCAACAAAGTTATTCCACAAGGCAGTGCCCACCCTCAGTCCAATGCAGAACAGTGATAGGGTTCTGGTGACATGCATCTGTGAGCCCTCCGGGATGACAGCCTCTGTGATGCTGTGCAGTCAACGTGGGAGTCAATATGAGGACATGCCACAGGGAGAGACGACCCCCAGGGTGGAGCACAGGTGAGCTCAGAGACCCACAAAGCTGAACATCCATGTGCACCGGCTTCATACAGATCAAGTAATGACAGACTGAGAACTGGAGCCACGTGACTCCTGGAGAAGCAGGAGAACCAGAGATCCCCTCTCCTTGCACCGGGTGCTTAAGAAAAACACCTGGGATGAGTTTAAGAACATGAATCAGCCTTGAGGCTCAGAACCAGGCTCGGCTCCTGTGTGTCCTGAGGGATGATGCTCCAGGCTGCCCGTCAACCATGATAAGGTCTAAGGCTCACCCCAGCAACAGGGCGTGGTCTCCAGGGAGAAGGTGAACCCAGGAGGACTGAGCGACTGGAGACCCCACACCTGGGCTTGACCTGTGGCTAGTTTCCAGCCACCCGGCAGCTACGACTGTGCCAGGACACTGGCTGGGACCTGCTGCTCCAGCGAGGCCCCAGAGACAGAACCATGTGTGACCCATAAGCGACAGGTGTTCCTGTCCCAGGGGAAACTGCTGCTGCTGCTGCAGCCACTGCAGGGAATGACCCAGGAACAATCTATAACCTGAAAAAGCAACTTACAGAAAAACTCTAAAGGACTTCCAGTGAAAGGTGACAGATAGAACACATTAATTTACTGTCACATCCTCTCAAAATCCCATTAAGACATCAATTGGATTTTTTAAACATCACCCTTAGGGGAAAAGAGGATTGTAGAGGAAATGAAACAGCAATAAGAGAAGCAGAGAATCAGGGAAGAAATTTCACTCCTAGATGGAAGTGGGCAATGCAAATGAAAGACTCGGGGAAGCCCGACAAACACAACACTCCTGCAAACGAGAATCCCAACCAGGCCGCAAGCCTATGTGCAAGGCAGATGGCGGAGCGCAGTGGGCTTGGGAGCCTGGGCGACACAGCAGGGTTGGCTGAGCTGAGGGTCAGGCCTGAAAACAGGGAGAAACAATACACCCCCAACTCTGTGCAGTCCTCTTCCCTCCTCTCAACCCCGCCCCATTCCCAGAAATGCAGCAGCCAGCATATGCCTCTAGGCCAGGGAACAGAAGAGGATTCTCCTGGGAACCTAACCTGAAGGTGAGAAGAGAGGCAGGAGACAACCCTCCAGGGAAGGGCACAGCAAGGGCACCCTCCACAAGGCCCCAAGTTAGCATCCAAGAGCTTCCATCAACCCACCAATGCACTGCTCCAACATCTGAGTAGTCAGCCAGAAATCTCCTCCCATGAGAGACAACAGCTTAGGTGAGAGGCAGAATCAACATGGAGGGAACAAGATTTTTTTTTTTTTTTTTTTGAGCAAAACTTCAAAAGCAAATTATCAGTGTCGGTGATATTCAGAGAAAGAGAAGAAGATGGCATAGTTATAAGACAAGAATGCGAAGCCATTTAAAAAAAAAACACTAAGAAGAAGGTCTTTTCTAAAGCAAAACTGACAGCAGAAATGGAACACGGAATATAAAGCAAGAGAGCAAGAAAGTTTCCAGAAAACAGAGGCGAAAGACAACAACAGGTAAAACAAAGAAAGAAAGAGCACAAAGAAGGGGGGAGGGGAAAACAGAATAAGAATTAAACGAAACAACTCAAAACTCCTCACACCCAGCAGACACAAGTGCCAAGGCTGAAAGGCTCAGAGGGCGGCAGCCAGGAGAAAGAGGCGTGGTGGCCTGCCTCAGCACAGGGAGTCACAGGAAAGAGGCTGCGTGCTCCTGCAGTGCAGGCACAGTGGATGTCAAATTAGAAATGGTGTGAGATTCCCAAGAGCCACTTGGCAAACAGAAACAACGAAGGAATCCAGCCGAGAATTACAAATGAACCGCCATGTGAGAAGTACCATGAGGACATTTTCAGACACGACCCACAAACACTTTGCACCTCACTCAAAGGAGGAAAGAAATCTAGGAAGAGTAGAGCATAGGATCCAAGATACAGGGAACCAAACACAGAAGTGAGTCGGAGAGCTCGTCATGAATCCCAGAAAGTAGGAACAAGCCCAGTGATGGAGAGATGAACAAACGGGTCTGTCCACACAGCGGGGCATTCTGCTCAGCCATGCAGAGGGATGGGCGCTGGTCCATGCTGCAAAACCGACACACCTGGGAAGAGGCCAGACCCAAAAGGCCAGGTGCTGTGTGAGCCTGTCCCCATGGAGCATCCACCACAGCGCTGGGGAAGGACGGATGAGAGTGGCTACCAGTGCATCGCAGATGCTTTGGGGGGGTGACTAAATGCCCTAGACCTCACAAACACAGGAAAAACTACTGAACTGTGAGCGTCAAAAGGGTGAACCATATGCTATGAGTTAAATCTCAAACCCGCTACTTGAAAAATAAAAATGGAAACGTGAGCCACAGGCAGCTGGGCTTCAAGGAGCAGGTCGGCGGCCCCTAGAGGCTTCGGGACGCAAGTGACAGGCACCCAACATGCCCGAGCCTCCTAAGGGGCGGCCACACAGAGGGAGCTCTGGACTCCAACTAGTGATAAGCTCGGGGCGCCAGTCAAGAAAAAGGAGGGAAAAATGCAAGCTTTAACTCCAGAGGAACCGGAAGGTTGAGCAGGAAAATGACCATGCGCCTGACAACTAGGCATTTCAGAGCCCTAATAAAACCGCCAGTGAGCCCTGTGCAACAAGAGGGGTGGCTGGGTGTGCACGTGGCAGGGCTGAGGAGTCCAGAAACCCTCTCACTCCTCAGCGAGGAAGCAGTAACGCCTGCCACCGAAAACCCATGGGAACAGACTTGTTCAGAGTCCTGAGGCAACTACTAAAAGCGACAGCTCTAAGTGTTTCAAACAAGAGCTTTCAGGGAGTAGGAAACGGAGGAGGGGGTGGCCAGGTCTCATGCCTTTTAACCCCCAAGGCTGGGGACAGACCCTGGTCAGTCATGAATTTATAGAAAGTCCCTTAGAACCCAGTCAACCTTTCCTGTAATTATCTGACCTCCTATTGGTCTGGCTCATTTACTACGGCTTTAATAAGCATGCCAGGCACTTTAATTCTATGTATAAAATAACAAAACCCATTGAGCCTGAACTAGACTTACTGACTCACCTCTAGGAAGCATATGCAGCAGACATGAACTGATGTCACTTCTGAGGTTAAGTTGCAAAATGAGGGTAGCTCCTGCCTGGGGCAGCCACCCCAGCTACATCTTGTGAGTCTCGTCATGGAGAAAGCCCCAAGACATGGAACTGACATATCCAGCACACAACCCGCGAGGACCTGGTTCTGCCACCAGCAGCTTGACTAGCACTCCCCCGCTGAGCCTTGGGGCGCCAACTGCAGCCTCAGCTGACACCCTAATTTAACCTCATAACAGACTTGCAACAAGCATGTGGCTAGGCCACATGAACTGTGGGATAACAACTGTTAGCTGTTTAAAGCTGTGGCCCTCTGGGAAGCTCGTTACACAGCAGCAGATAACCAATACAGTACCTTGAACATTAACAGGTGCTTCCGGAGAAACTACTTCACACCCTGGACATACACAGAAGGCTCCACCCCCAGCAATGCAATCTTAAATCTAAAACTTAATCATTAACTATTTTCACTCCATATCCTAATTACATCACCAGTATTCGGAATTTTACATTTTGCCTTGGTGAAGGATCAAAGAAGCACAGCTGTCAGAATCCAATAAGACACAGAGAAAGTTTCATCCGTATGACTGGACATTAATGCTTTTTTTTTTTTTTTTTTTTTTAAAGAGAGAGGTACAGTGAGGGAGATAGAGAAAGGGAGAAACAACTTTATTTAGTTTTTCACATGGCCTTAGTTGCTCCAACACTCAGTTGTGTACGTGGTGCTGGGGTTTGAACCCGGGTCCTCACGCTTGCCATGCAAGCGCCGAAACCGCTGAGCCACCGCTCCAGCCCCCGACATTTCTGCTTTTGATAAAAAAACTTAAGTTGTGCAAAAAAAGAAGGCCTGGAGCGGTGGCTTGGCAGTTACAGAGCTTGCCCAGCATGATCAAGTACATGGGTTCAAACCCCAGCACCCACGTACACAACTAAGTGTCAGAGCAACGAAGGTTATGTGAAAAACTCAATAAAAATTGAGTCTGTGTCTCTCTCTCTCACTGTCCTTCTATCTTTAAAAAAAGAAAGAAAAGAAAAAAGAAACACAATGAAAGGTCAAGAGCAAAAAGTAAACATGGGCTATATTTAAAGCACTAACCAAAATCTGAAATCTATATCCATGTTCAGCAGGTTCTCAGAAAAATAAAATTGCTTCAATTTACACAGCACTTTAGGGTTTACAAAGCATTTCAAACAAATAATCTCAGTGGGGCCTTGGAAAGGACCTCACTCTGGCTGTTTTCACCCTGGCTAGCAGAGGATCCTCCAATAGCTCCACCCCCTAGTTAACACCCACACCATTCACAGGAAAATCTACTCTTTATTTACTCGCAGGTCCTCTAAGTGGTCAGCAATTTTCTCCTATATTTCCATGACGGCCAAATTACAGAAGTCAGATTTCAAGTGAAAAAAGAATGATTTGGCAAAAACAAAAAGCCTACTCTTTTGAAATTCAAATAGTGAAGACACCGAAACTGTTTGGTACAAGCACAAAGATAGTTACTTTAAATCAGAACTATTTTTCATGCTCCAGAAAAGCAGCGGGTAGCTCAGCACCATCCACAGGTCATTCAGACTTGGAGAACAGATCAGTTTTTCAGCTCACTGCGGCCGCCCAATCTGTTTGGGGGCATCTGTGGTAAGTCATCTGAGATAAACAGATGCTACGCTGGTCTCACTAGCAGGCACCAGAGAACACATGGAGTTGCGGCCTAAATTATTTTAAGCAAAACTTCAAATACCATGGAGAGCAGCCTGGCAAACAGCGTGATAAGGTTGCTGTTTTGCTTTCAATTTGAACACGCTTAGCATGACCCCAGATGCAAGCAGTGTGAGGAGCTGCTGGGGAGAGTGGACGAAGAGTCATCTCCAATTCAGAGACAGCTTCCTGCTGCCTTCTGCCAGACAAAAGGAGGCGCACCCAGCATCTGCAGGAGCAGGCCAGGTTGTGTATGCTGGGACACTTTAAGGTTCCCAAGCAAAAATGCTCCCCATGTCAAGGCGCCAATGACCCCCCAGACAGCAGATCCCCAGGACTGTGAGGGCAATCCTGCTGTGTGTTTCTGATGTATCACCTCCATCTTCCAGGTGCTCACAACAGACAGCACCAGCAGACAGAGGGGACAAGACAGTGCACGGCACCCTGCAGCCAGCCAGATCAGACCCCAGGTTCAAAATCTGTTTTATCACTTGTCAGAGGTGACCTTGGGCAAGCCTTTCATTTACTCACTCCACAGCTAGCTACTAAAGATTCACCGAATGTCAGAGAGGAAACCCTAGAAGTTCATGGATATAAGAAAGAAGCCAATGCCAACATGAGGCCTGCATTCTGGTGGGAAGGACCAGAAAACAAAGAAATGACATTGTGCCAGGCTGTGAGGAGTGCAAAGGGAGGCTGAAGAAGATGGAGGTGGGCGTATGCTACATGCTAATTTAAGAAGATGTACACGGAGGCCTCAGTGGTGGGGCATTAACTGAACAGAGACCAAACACAGCAGCCATTCAGGGCCCTAGGGGACAGCATTCCAGGGAATATATATGCAAAGGCCCTGGAGGCAGGCACCAGCTCAGTGTGTTCTGGGAACAGCAAGGAGGCCAATGTGGCTAATGGATAATGAAGGGGAGAGAAATGGAGCTGAGCACAGAGAGGGGATGGAAGGTTTGTGGGGAAGCCAGCAGAGAGACGCAGCAGACAGGGAGGGGCACAGCTTGGCTCTCTCTTCCAACACTTGGCATTCTGTTGCAAGCAATGGTTAGCTGACAACTTCCAGCTACTACGCCTTCTGGATGTGACCCTCTTCCTGGGCAATCTCAGTGGAATTTCTACCTGATGCAGAGCCCTCTTCTGGGCAATCTCTGCATGGGGTTCCCTCTGTGCTGGGTGGACAAGCCATCATCAGCTCTGCAGCCAGCTCTGAGGCCTTTCTCACCCAATGCTGCTCCTTCCTGCTTCTTCTACAGCACCACCACATATAGCTCTGGTGCTCCTAACCTGATCTCAGCATTTTCCTCCTGCAGACCTCAGCTGGTTAGGAGTCTACTGCAACAGTCCAAGCTGGACCAAAGGAGCACAGCAGGTGTAGCAAGGAGTGGAAGACAGCTGCAAGAAAAAGCCAACAAGGCTTGATGCCAGGTTTGACATGGCGTTTCAGCCAGGAGAGGAGTCAAACAGGAAGAACAGCACTGTCATTTTATGCAGCTAGGGAAGAGCAAGCGTAGTGGGAGTGGTGAATGAGGACCAAGTCAGATGCGGTGCACCACCGGCCAATATAAAGGGAACACCACAAATGCAGTGGGACCAACGAGTCTGGAGTTAGGGGAGAGACTGGAGCTGAGGATATAAAGCATGGTCTAAGAGCACACCAAAGATGAAAACCACAGGTGTCAACATCTGGAAGCTTGGCCTCTTCTGCTGCAGAGTAAGGACAGTCCCAGGCCCACCCAGAGAGAGAGGAGGCAGCACATGATGCACAGATCCACTGGGCGCCACGGGGGGCGGAGGGGCGGCTGGGGCTGTGACTCTGTGACCACTGCTCCGCCTTCAACCCTGATGCTTCCTCACCAGCACCATAGCACATGGCTAGGTGTCAGGTAGAGAGAAGTCCAGAAAAATGAGTATCCGAGGGGCTAAGTGATTCATCTGACTCTAACAGCAGGGTCTGCATTTCCTTCCCCAGCCTGGCCAGCAGCAAAAACCCAAGTGAGCAGAGGAGAGAAGCATGCACCCCTGCTAGACCTCCATCCAGCACGCATCCAGGCCACCAGCCACAGGACTTGAGAGGAGAGGACGGTGGGAATCTCTCCTTGACCCAGGGTTACCACACAGACAGCACGACACCCAACAGTTGCCAGCCCCCACTAGCTTCACGAAAGCCAGGTGTCACGCACGCAGCGAGCTTCCAAGGTAACAATGAACAGGTTGAGGCTCTACAGAGGTGAGGCAACAGGCCGCTGCTCAGCTTCTTAATTTTCTTCTCTGCCAGCCCAGAACTGGGGATGGAACCCTGGGAGGCTTTACTGCTGTGCGACATCCCCAGGTTTTTAATTGAGATAGGGTTTCGCTGTTTCCCAGGCTGACCTTGAACTTCCAACCCTCCTGCCTCAGCCCCCTGAGTTTCTGGGGTCACGGGTGTGCACCACTACATCCAGCTACTTAGCTAATTTCTACCTTAGAGAAAGGAGTTTCCCCAAGGCGAAAAACACCTCAAATTTCCCAGTGGAAACCAGTGAACCATTATTTGGGAAAGAACGTAGCATGCAACAAACAATTCACAGCTCTGGCAAGAAGTGGCTACCCTCGCAGCGCAAGGGCAGGTCCAACACCAGGGCATGGTCAGGCACATCCCCTTCCCCAAGCACCCCTTCCATTGGCAGCTTCCTGGCTGGATGCTTTACGATGGATGGGAAATAGTCGATAGTGTCCTCTCCTGAACTCTGTGAGCCACCCTAGCCGATGACTACATCCTAGGAAGAGGAGGGGGCATCTCCCAATCACAGCAGGGTGGTCAGCAGCACCAGTCACAGCCTGGGCCCTGAACGTGCCAAGCGCAGCAGGCACAGTCTGAAGCGCTCACCTCATTCTGTGGAGTGTCTGCAGACTGGATGGCTAAGTTGTGGATGCAGCCCCCCGCCCCACCTTCGTAACAGAGGGTCAACCAGCATGGAGAAAACCACGTAATCTGGAGTCAGAGGTGCAGAGTTGCAAGTGGCAAGTCCAGAAGGAAGCCTTCATACGTCCCCTGCCTAGTGCCAGTTTGTGGTCACACTGCTCCTCTTCCTTGAGCCTTGGCTTCCTCCTATCTAGAGCAAGGACACTGATGCCTCTTGTGGGAGTCAAACATGAGAAGAATACAAACTCTTGCTTCAAGCATTAAAGATACGGTAATTTAAAAAAAAAGACAAAAGTACTCAGAGCCTACCTTCTTTTTAAAAACCAGAAACCTCTCCATTAGAGGTTTGCATCTCCAGTCCTTCCCGATATGTCTGCTCACCTGTTTAGATGCCGCATCTCTCTTCCTGGAGATCACCTAGATACATAACCCACGCGCAAGGACAGCAGGGAATGGCTGCTGCGTAGAAGCAGAACTGTCAACACCCTGGCCAGCCACATTTTCACCTGTGCACGTGATGTAGCCTCACAGAAGCTCTAATAGAAACTTCAGTGTTGCCTCCCCAACAACTGAAAACCGAATTGACACAGTAAAAACTGCCTTTTTGCTAGAATAAAACATGCAGCTAAGTGTGCTGGACAGAGTGATTTGTGGCCTGATCCAAGCCATGCTAGAGCTCTGGACCCTGACTGCACCCTACAGCTCCAGAAAGGGTCAGCATGTTGGTGAAGGAGGTGGCACAGAGCGCTCCAAATGTTGCTTTCAAAACAGGCTGCACCCGACTCCTCATGCATCTAGGCTTGAAAAGCAAGCCAGCAACAGAAATGCAGGTAGCACGGTTCTGCTTCAGTGGGGAAGGGACGCCGTCTCGTTAGGCACATGTAGTCTGCACACAGACTAAGGGCTGCCAACCTGGTTGCCCTGGAGGGTGGAAAGCAGTTCGCAGCAAGCGTTCTCACTCTAAACCTTTGAATCAATTTTACTTGGTGCAATAGTCATGTGTGACTTCTGCAATTCAAATTTAAAGCAGCAGAGTCCCATACATGAGAGACGGAAATCATGCATTAGCAAGTCCCGGGTTTATAGGTAGGGAGACCTTCCATTGGCAACTGTTCTACATTCTGCCCTTAAGGCAAACCTCTGGAATTTCAAAAGCCAATGCTAAGGACTTCCCTCAACTGCTTGAATCCTAGCAGTCTGTCCTACCATAGATATCATGCAGCTAAAATAAACAAACCAACCCACATCAACAGAATTCAATAGATAACACAAAGGGAAGATGAGCTGCAGTCAGACAGACCTAGGTTCAAATCCCAGCTCAGCTACTTTCTGCATGGTGCTTGGCTGCCCTGAGCATAGTCTCCTGCTGGGCACAGAGAGGATAACTAAACCTATCGTACAGGGTAGGGGTTGGCAGAATAAAAAAGAAAGTAGAAGCCAGGAGTCCTGGCCCAAGTCTGTACTCCCAGCTCCTCAGCTGCAGCAGGAAGACTACAAGTTCAAGGCCAGCCTGGGCAACTTGGCAAGACCCTATCTCAAAATCAAAATTCTTTAAAAGGGCTGGAGTCGTGCCTCAGTGGTAGAGCACTTTCCTAGCATGTGCAAAGTCCTGGGTTCAATCTCCAGCAACACACATACACACACGAAATGATGAAGCAATTATTAGCAGGGTACCTGGTGTAGAAAGCATGCTCTGTATGTGGCACTGTGACAGTAATAGCAGAATGTCGGATTGTGACCTCGACTGTCTTGTTTCTCTGAACTCAGAAAACCCTGGATCAGATGGGGCTCAACTTAGATTCTCAACACTTCCTGATGAGTCACTGGCCCTTGCCTAACTAGAGACTGAATGCTACCTTGAGCTGAACAAGTCAGCCGGGAAGGATAACATCTGTCACTCCCATCCGAAGAGCAAGGAATGCTTCAGAGGCATGTTCATGGACGAATGACCATTTTTGCCTCTGTTTTTACTTCTTGAAAAAGTTTATGTTCTCAAATAATCTAAGTACCATGCTCACTGCGGGCAAAAACGCCCCGTTTCACACTGCACTGCCCCAGCTGCTCACATGCCTGAATCCAGCAAATCAAGGAATGGCTGTGGGGTACAAGTCCCTACCCAGCCATCAAATCACAGAATCCAATTTATTTCTAGGCAGCTCATATTGTCTCAAAGGTGTGCACTCTCTCACTTGGTCCAACTTGGGAAATTGGACACAAACCAATGGCAGTCAACTTTGGCGGAATGCTTACAAGTGTCATGCATCAGCGCTGCTGTGAGCCTCTGCGTGTCCCGATTCATCTCACCTTTGTTCCCAGTCTGCACTCGAGGGAGCTGATTCTACTGACTTAAAGTGCACAAAAGCAGGAAGTGTCTCCAAGTAGCCAAGGGCAGGCACAGGGGTTTAAGTGGGCAGCCTGACTGATCATGGGTGCAGGAGTCCATCAAAGTGTTCTGGACTGGGGCTGGAGTGCTGGGTCAGCAGTTGGAGTATTTACCTGGCAAGCTCAAGGACCCAGGTTCAAACCCCAGCACCACATACACAACTAAGTGAAGGAGAAACAAAAGCCACATGGAAACATAAATAAAATTAATTTTCTCTCTCTCAAAAAATGTTCTGTACTCAGAGCACTGATGGTTCTACACTTTGGTGATCACATTAAAAACTAAACCACTAAAGTGACCATGCTTAGAGTCTATGGTACATGAATTCCAGCTGTATTTTTTAAATTCAAATGCCTAAGTGCGGTGCATAAGTAGTGTAGGTCACCCTTGGCCACACTGCCAGCCTCCTGCCCCCATCCCAAGCTCCTCACCACTACCCCTGGGCCGCTCTTCCTGGCCCTATGTCTGCCCATGTGCCTGTGTGTTCAGATACAGCTGCTTTTGATCCTCTGGAAACACCAGGGGCACACACTGCTGGGTGGCAGCCTCTGCTCTGCAGCAGGCCACAGCGCTCGCGCATCCTGCCAGCACACAAGGCCCACACTGCTATCACAGCTGCATTACACACCAAGCCACCATCCGTTCCACAGTCCTTTACTGATCCAAATCCAAACAGCACCACAAGCCACAGCCTTGTACCAGCCTGTCTGTGCACATGAGCGAATATTTCCTTGTGACCGACTCCTTGAAATGGAACTGCTAGATCAAATAAACACACTTCAAATTCTGACAACTGGCAAATCTCCAGCGAGTACTCTGTGACCTCGACCAGCCACTTCACCTCCACAGGCCTCAGTTTACACATTTATCAAGCCAAGCAGAAGGTGCTCCAAGCCTATTGGTGTTCCAACATGTATTTTTTTTCCAACAAGATCCAGAGCTAAGTAAGGCTGGGATAAATGCTCAGACCTGAGCTCAGAGCCAACAGGCACTCCACCCAGAAGGCCCAGCTGACAAAGCCCAGAAAAGCAAGCATTAGGAGAAAGGCACCAGCAGGCTGAAGATGCTCTCAGGAAACAAGATCTCGAGTCCCTGGAGGGCTGCGAAGCTGAAGCTCAAGGACACAGACCCCCAGTGTGAGAGAAGCAAGAGTCTCAGAAGCTGAAAGCAGGTCATCCACAAGCGTCTATGCTTCACAAAGTCACATTTTCAGCCAACAGTTGATAGCAGGAAGGAATCCCAAAGCCAAGACTCAAAGCCAGTCATTCAGAAGATTAAGGACAAGGAGGATGGTTTTTGTTGGTTGGAAATGTTAGGAAACCTTCACATAATTAATGCTGACAATTTGAAATCTGCCCCTGTCCCAGGGACCTGGGAGGAGAACTGTGTCAAGGATGCTTACAGCACAGGCAGGAAAAAGAAAAATCGTAATCCCTGAAACTCAAGGTTATGGCAAAGTCTAATGTTTCATGGGGAGAAAAAAATGGGTATAGAAAAGAAATATGTTGAAAGCTCATTTCCCTTAGGAATTCCGAAGAATGCCACAGGGTCAGGTCGCAGAGGAAAGAAAAAAGGAGTCACAAAAGAGCACACAAGAATCCTCAATGTGGCAGCTACCTCCTAAGGGGACAGAAGAGAAGAACAAGGGAAGGTGGAGCCCAGGCCAAGGGCATTCACAGGGCAGAGGCAGGCGCGCAGGGAGGCTGCTCGTGCCACAGGTGGGAGAAGGGCAGGCACGTCCACATCGTCAGCGTGACTCCAGAATGTGCACCCTGCACCACCTTTATTGAAATCACTGGGGGAAGACAGGATGGGAGGGGCAATCTGCTAAAATGCAGGCTCCTTGGGGAAAGGTAAAGTGGCGATCTATGATGTGTGCATATGTGGAAGCGTAACAATAGCCTCAATATGTAAAATGCTAATGCACCGATACATAAATCAAATCCTAAAAATGCAGATTCCTGGCCATGGTTTCCAGAAATTAATTCAGGGGGTCTGAGAGAAGGTCAAGGAACCTACATTTCAATGAATACCCAAGAAGCTTTCTTGCACACCACAGTTTGAGAACCAGTGGATTAAGTGAAGGGAGGATGTCCTAATGACAAAGGCTAAGGAAGTAAGAGCTCCTGGTGCTCAGGACCCCAAGGGCCACCCAGACATGGTGCCTGCGCCACAGCTCGCAGCAGAGCTGTAGGGTATGTGGCCTGTGCCAAGCTGAAGTCGGGCCTCTTTTCTGGGGCACCTCACAGATACCACTCAGCTGTATGGAAATGAAATCAAGCATCTCCTTCCAGCCACTGGCCACCAGAAACTCTTCGAAGCACCCGAGGAATGCAAACTTGGACATCTCATGAAAGGCTTATGCCCACAGAGGCTGCTGGGGTGAAGAACAGAAAGGTTATGCGGTCCAAATCAGTGAGCCACTGGCTTCTCCATTCCGGTGGGGCCTGGGCCACAGCCCACTCCTGCTACTGAGGAAGAGCACTCCCATTACAGAGCAAGAACAGTGCAGATCTGTTCAGGGCTGCACTGGGAAAGCCAGTCTGGAGTTTTCTTAACTTAATTGCTAAAAAAGCATATGCATGGGGGGTGCGTTCCTGGACTGATACTACCACGCCTTGCCGCCTAGACCCAAAAAAAGCTAGCAGGATGTGCAAGCTTCTCAATTTCTCTGAAAAAAAAAAAAAATCCACCAACTTGTGGTCTGAAAGCCCTTAAATGAATAAGGACGAAGGCAGCCGGGACACAGTATCCTGTCATTACACATGTCCTGAAACACAGGTATCTATTACCGCTCTGAAGAAGCAGCCTACTAAGAAAAATAATCAAGAGGCTACGGAATATGCTAAATTTTCAGCCAAGAGAATGAAGGGGACCAAAGAAAAACATCAGAAACAGACTGCCAAGAAAGAAGGGCCATCTTCTCCATCAGTTTCCACTTCTAAGTCTGGTCAAGAGTTTTTTCTTTTCTTTGGTACTAGGGACTGAAGCCAGAAGCATTTTACCACTGAGCTACATCTCCAACACTTCTTAAAAAAATGTTCAATTAGACGTGTGCATATGTGAAAGTGTAACAACAAACGCCTTCAATATGTAAAATTACAATGAAAAAACCTCATTTAAAAAAAAATTTTTCCCCAAGACAGGGGTCTCACTAAATTGCTGAGGCTGGCCTCCAACTTGCAATCCTCTAGCTTCAGGCTCCCAAATGGTTGGGGTTATAGTCATGTGCCACCATGTCAGGCCAAGTAAGAATCTTTAAGAGTAACCAACAAATAAGATCAGACAAGAAGGGAAAGGGGAGGGAAGGAAGAAGAGAGGGGCAAGGCAGGCACGCTCATAGGAGGCAACCACGGGAGGGGAGAATAGTAAATAATCGGGGCTGGTTCCAGCTGGAGGAGAGCAGAAAGCAGTTCTGACTTAGCCGGCACCACACCAGGCCAGGAGGGCCAACACTGCCCTTCCTCGCAGCCAGGGTAAACACCAGGTAGCAGCCACAAACGCTGTATCTTGAATGACTCCCACGCACACCTGGAAGCTGAATGCACTTTCCTCCCCCGGAGAAAGACCTTGACACGTGGGACAATACGATCACAAATGGCAAAGCAGAGGTTATTTCAAAAAGGCCAGGTACATTCTGCAGGCTGACAACTTCCCTTGAAGTCCGAATTCTATGTATAGACCATCTAGAGGAAGCTGAGGGCAGAAGGCAGAACCTGGCAAGTGGCCTGTAACAAGGCATGCAGAGGGCTCAATCTGCCTGTGCGCCCGCTGGACTGTGTCCTGTCCACTCGCCATCGACTCTCCGTACTTAACCACTGCAGGGTGCAACAGTGCCGTAAGACACAGGTTCACCTTCCTTCCCAGAGGAAATGCTAGTCCTCCAGGGCATCCGATTACAAGTTAGGTAAAAAGTAACAACTCTCTCCACACTGGGCACCTTACCCACAATACCTCCAGAAGCGGGAACTCACTAACTTCTCCAAGCCCTGTGGGACACAGGCAGATGGAAAGACTGCCTCTTCCCATCTGGTGAGGTGGAAATGGGGAGAAACAGTCACCCTTAACTTGAGGATGCTTGGACCTACCAGTCTTCTATTCCATGATGGTGTGAAACTGATGTGCATGCAGTAGAAACTGTACTTTGAATCTGGATCTTTCCCCAGGCTAGGGATGTGTGGCACATCCTCTCCCAATGCTGGTCAGTGACAGGCAGCCACGAGATCACCAGGGCAACGGTGGACACCCTCCAGCATGCTCAGCTGAGCTGGGGCAGTGCTAGGTCAGGTGGATTAAACACGCTCCTCACTCAGCAATTTCTCTATGCTGCGAGTTCAACAGGAGGTAACCCATCAAAAGTGAACATCCATGCACTCATTCTCCCAAGAGGCTCCAGCACTCCAGCGTGGCTGTTCATTAGTATGTTCACCCGGTATATAAACAGTGGGTGGCTGCTGTGGGGCAGGTCCCCAGGGCGCCAGGGCCTGCGAGGCGGCTGCCTTCTGAGCACATACCTCTGGGTGGTGGGAAAAGAAGAAGTAAACAAGGAGGATAATTTGCGCTGAGAACACTCACAGCCCAGTATCAACCTGAGAGAGTTCCTTGGAGGGCACTTCTGCAGCTCCGGAGGGAGATCTCTAACGCAGGGAGAACTGACGGACAGGAAGCTCAGCCAAGGAGGTGCCATGGGGAAAGAATCTGGCACAGGGAATGACAAGCGCTGCAACACAGGACTGGGGGCTTCCTCCAGAACGCGAACGTGGATGTCACTTCCTTCAGGAAGTCTACCCCGAGCCACCCAACACAGCCCGTCCGTTCTTGCACCTCACACACAGGGTAACTAGTGCTTCAGCCAGGTGTGCACAGGCCTGCCTGCTCTCCACCTGGCAGGAAGGCGAGTGCTTCAGCAGAAAAGGCAGCCTGCTCCCAACGCACTGCCCAGGACGTGTGCCAGGCCCTGGGTGAATCCTCCAAGAGCCTGCACCCAGTGGGCACCTGAGCAAGTGCTGCACATGATGCACCAGCACCCCAGCCACGTTTTCGCTTCAGTCTTCTCCAAACTCTCTTTTCCTTGCCAAGTCTCTCCAGCTGGAGGCCCAAGCAGCCACCGCCCCGTGCCCACTGTGGCCTCTCTCCTGAGGATCTGAACAACACCTCTTCTGGCACCCAGTCTCTATGGACCAAGAATAATCAACAAATCACCAGTATGGATCCCACAGGAGCTGGGCTTCCGCCTCCCACCTTCTCTATCCTTCCTTGTGTCATTCCTGTGCAATTCTCCAACCTGCATGCGTTCTCTCATCTCTGGGCCTCTGCACAAACCCTTTTACCTGCCTAGAACCTCTTGCCCACCTAAAACACTTTAGCCTTCCAGGCTTGTTTCATGCTAATTCCTGCAGGAAGCCTTCCTAGCCAGGCCCTGCACAGCCCAGGTGAGGGGCTCCTGCTGTGGGTTCTCCTGGCATTAGATCTCTCCAACCCTGCAGCATCCCCAAGTTGAGATTATTTCTTGACAAGTTGGTCCATTCCCTCAACAGTTCTATGAATGGATTCTCCTGGATCCCAGAGTCTAGTAAGGACTGGCACCCAGCAGGTACTCATAAATACCTGAAAAGTGGCAAAGCGAATAGAATGACAGAGTGAGTGCAGGAAGAAGGAACAAATGGATGACAGCATCACTTACCACACAGATGGGGTGTGTCACCCAGCATGCTGCGCGGTGCGCCCTATGCACCAAGAAGTAGTCTGAGAACGTCTACAAGTGTGATTCAGCTAACTCTAACACCCCTGTGAAATCGCCTCTCCCCCATTTACAGATGAGGAAGCAGAGGCACAAAAGGTAGAGGACTCATCCAGGGTCCTATGAAGGGAGAGCAGAAAGATTCAAGCTGGGCAGACTGGTTGTGAGATCTGTCCTTCCAACTACACTTCATTGTGCCTGGGGCTAGCAGTTACACTAGTGCCCACGCTTCCTACTCTCCACCCTCTGGTGCTGATGTTCTACCACCCTGCCTCTAGACCTGGCCTGTGACTTGTTCTAGCTGCTGGACAAACACGAGGCAAGAGGAGGCTGATAAGCTGCACTTGCTTGTCCTCTGGGAATGTTCCCTCTTAGAACTTGAAGACTCCACGGGAAGAGTAAGCCTCAGCTAGCCAGTGGAGATCCCACATCAAAGAAAACTGAAGAACTCAGTCAAAAGCCAGGCCCAAAGAGTCCAAAACAATGCCTTAGCTAAGTTGGCCCAGATGGTCCCCAACACTTGAGTCCCAGACATCTTGGAGTAGAGGTGAGTTGCTCCTGCCGCCCTTCCTGCCTCAATTCCCAACTCACTAAATTATGACCAAATGCAATCATGGTTGATTTGTTAAGAAAAACGAGTCAATGGGAACATTTCCCACACTCAGAGAGTAATGTAGGCCCTGCATGGCCTCCCCAGGCTCTTCTTCCTTCAACAAACATTCCTGCAGCACAGGGTGCTGGGCACTGCTCTGCATGCTGAGGTCTGGTACGGGATGAAACAGACCAGGGCCTTCCCTCAAGGAGCTTGGATTCTCACGGGAGAGCTGCACACATCAGCCAGCAGGGGCAGGTCATATCAAGTAATGCCAAGAGCTCCAGAGAAGCACAAAGCAGCGCCAGGTGCCACTCCAGGCAGCACGACTTCTGGAGAGAGTAGCATTTATAGAGAGTGCTGGAAGGGAGGAAGAAGGCCATTCCCTGGTCAGGGTAAGGACTCCAGGAAAAACAGACAGCAAGAGCCCGAGAATGACTTAAGATGAAGAGCAAGGATGAAGATGTCGGGGTGGGGGGGACAGGAAACAAAGAGAAACTGGGGGCCAGGCAGGTGGGGCTTTCAGGACCACACAAAGGGCGTGGCCATGTCCCGAGGGCTAAGGGAAACTCCACGGCTGGAAGGCTGTTCTCTAACATGGCCTCACTTCTGCTTTCAGTGAAGACTCAACAAGGGTGGCCAGCAAGGGGCTGCTCACTGCACCACAAGCACAACAGCTGGACTGCAGAACAGGGGCTGTGGTGGGGAAGGGCACACGTGTGGCACCCCAGGCTAGCAGACACCACACAGGGGCTTATCTGCCCTCCTCTGCATGCAAATCAGATTTCACATCACTCCTGTGCAACTGCAGGCTGGAACAGCAGCACAGGTGGCTGCTGTCACACCTGGTTCTCTTTTATAAAACCCACTCCAATTGCACGTTCTAGGCACGCACCAAGAAGCCTGATTTTAAGGGGGCTTTTGTGGTTTGTTTTTCGAGAGAATGAGATAGAGAATCAATTTTATTCATTTTTTCATCTGGCCTTTGTTTCCCTGACATTTAGTTGTATACATGGTGCTGGGGTTTGAACCTGGATCCTCACACATGACAGGCAAGTGCGCCACCTGTTAAGCCACTGCTCCAGCCCTACAGGGGGCTTTTTAAATAAAAAATGGAGGCTGAAAATAAACTAAGCACATTGTAACTGCTTGGGTGATGCTGCCGTGTGTCACGTAAATGGCCAGTGGCCCACAATTCCCTGGGAGAGAGGCTGAGCTGCACTTGTCACAGCCCTGGCTCCCTCCTTTCCAACACCACTGCTCCCTCCAGTAACTTCTTGATTTGCTCCATCTGGAAGAGGAGCGCTCTCAACTGAAGATACTTGTTTTTACCCACAGAATTCCCTTCCAGGAAAAACAGACGGAAACAGACTGTGCAGGCCATAGGAAAAGTAAGTAAGGGCAGCCAGAATGAAGAGCGCACTGTGATAAGGGAAGGCTTTGTCCAAAACCCAAGACACCTGTCCCTGGCCTTGTCCACTCTGTCTCTCACTGCCCGGCTCAATGCTTTTAATTTTCAAAGTGCCCATGGTCATCCCTGGTGTGGATAATACTGTAACAGCCAGGTGGCCCCACCCAAGTTCTGCACCTCACACCCTCATTCATGGTTAAGACTTTCCCATTTTCCTGAGAATAAGATCAGACCCTTTCCAGGAACCTGAGAGTGCCCGATGCTGGGGCCTGCCCTCTCCGCACTCAGCACAAACCTCTCTTCAGTCCTCTCAGCACCCTCTTCCCCAGCCCACTGAACACATGAAGCAAGGAGACAGACACCTGTCAAGGTGAACACCTGCCTCTCCTTCAGACCTGGGCCCCTACACCTACTACTCAGAGAAGCTGTCCCTGAGCCATGCCCAGCCCCAGGCCTCCACAGGGCCTCTGAGTGGCTGCTGTGGCCTGGGAGTCTTGTTTCTCAGAATCCCACAGACTGACTCTGTTGTGCTCCTCACACAGCAAGACCACCAGCTTTTCACTCAGGGACCCAAGTACCAGTGATCAAGCTTAGCACCTATTTTCATCCACGGACTGGTCCCTGTGTGACCCTGAAATCAGGAGGGAGCTGTCAGCCGTCTGCCTGAGACGCTGCTGCCGACCAGTTCCTGCTGTTTGCCAGACCACCACAGCCCTGTGCCAACACTTGTGCAGGCAAGGCACATGGAGGCTCAGGAATGTGGCCATCCCTGAAACACCCACATGAATAGGGCTCAACCCAATCTCCACCTCCAAGGAATGGTGACAAGGTCAACAGAGGTGGACACCTTCTCCGTCCCCACCAGGACTTCACAGGGAAAGCACTACCAGAAAGAAAAACGGTGGCTTTCACGAGTGTTGCTACAGCCAGGCCCTGTGTTACCTTTTGTGGATGTTATCGATACCAAATGCCAACTAATTAATCATTGTTAGTATCTGGATTTCACAGTTAAGAAGACAGAGACTCAAGGAAGTTTGTAGCCCAAGGTCAAACAGCTGCCAAGTCCAAACACGTTACCCCTCCACTGTCTCTCAACCTCTCGCCTCCCCAGCCACCTACAGGACCAGCCAACCCGGAGCAGCCCACATGACCATGGTACCAGCTGCAGAAACCAACGCCACTCCTGCAAGATGAAGCCTCAGTTTCAGGATTAATCAACCAAGGCCCACCCGCTCCCAGAAGACCAGTAGCAGTGACATCAGCTATGACAATGGGTTTTTGTTCGGTCAAAAGAAAAAACATTAAATTTATTCAAGCACTGTAGTTTTAAAAATGCTTAAAGAGAATTTAAACAGAAAATAGAACAAGTCACCATCTCTTATGTTGGAAGGGACTGAACAAATTATCACTGTAATTCAAAACCCATCTCACAGCATGCAACCTTTTAGCCAATGACAGGTCATGTACAGCAATGGCCCCATAAGATTATGTCACCTAGTGACGTCAGAGCCACCTCCGTGTGTATAAGTGCACAATGCCTGCATGATCATGTGATTGTCTACCAGTGAATTTCTCTGCACACAGCCCAGTTATTAAGCTGCACAACTGTATTCCTGACAGTCACATGTACTGTGCTTCACACATACCACTGCAAGCGACTGTTTGGATCCTGACTGTCTCTGAAAGCCCACACTGAAGGCTTGGCTGCCAGCCTAGAGCACTGTTGAGAGGTGGTGGAACCTTTAGGAAGTAGTGCCCAGTGGGAAGAAGTTAGGTATGGGTTGCCCTGGAGGGGATACTGGGCCCCTCCCTCCTTGCTTCCAGGCTCCCATGAGGTTAACAGGCCTCTTCTGCCCACACTCCCACAATGACAGCTCCCCATAGGCCCAGAGCAACAGAATCAAGTGACCACGGACCGAGACCGAGTGGTGCTGGGAGAGAAGCCAGGCTCCACCCACACTGGGAAAGTGCTCCACCATTGAGCCACCTCACCAGCCCTGTTCTTCCCTAAGTTGACTGGCATGGGTATTTTGTCAGTGACAGAAAGCTGACCAATACTCAGCAGATCACATATACATGAGCATCCCAACAACCCCCCACAGAAGCTGTTGACCCACAATGACACCAAGGCTGCCAATGTGGAGCAGCTCAGCCAAAGTCACGCAGCTCTCAGGGAACAGGGCCAGGATTCAGCCTCAAGAATGGCCAGCTCCAGACCCCAAGCTCTCAAGCATCTGTGATGGGTCCAACAGGAAAGGGAAGCTTCCCATTTTTTTAATTACGTTCACCATTTAGGAGCATTTTTTGAAGGGGGAAACACGTGTTCTATGACTGAGGAAAACACACTTGCAGTTTACTTTTTCCTTTTTCCTTTTTTTTTTTTTAAAGAGAGAGGGGGACTGTGAGAGAGGAAGACAATCAATATTATTTAGTTTTTCATGTGGCTTTCATTGCTCCAACATTTTATTGCATATGTGGTGCTGGGGTTCAAACCCATGTCCTTGCGCATGTCAGGCAAGCGCTGTAACCACTCAGCCTCTGCTCCAGCCTGCAGATGTACTTTTTTTCTTAAAAAAAAAAGAGGGGGGGAAGAAAAGAAAAAGAGGATCTGGAGCAGTGGCTCAGCAATTACGGTGCTTGCTTGGCATGCACGAGTACACAAGTTAAAACCTCAGCACCATGTACACAACAAAGTTGCGGAGCAACAGAGACCACATGAAAAACTAAATAAAAATTGTTCCTCTCTAAATGGCCTTCTCTCTTAAAAAAAAAAAAAAAAAAAAAAAAAAGAGAGAGAGAGAGAGAAAGGGAGAGTGAGAGAGAAAAAAACAGAATCAACTGCATTTAGTTTTCCACGTGGCTTTCGTTCAACACTTAGCTGTGTATGTGATGCTGGGATTTGAACCCACAGACTTGCTCATGCCAAGCAAGCAAGTTAACCGCTGAGCCACTGCTCCAGCCCAGTTGCAGATGTACTTTTAAAACTGTGCTGTCATCACTGAGGCGGTTCCTACCTGAGACACGACCAGATCCACTGACACCCTGCCACGCTGTCCGGAAGGGGGAATGGGACTGTTCTTTCCAGAACACAAAACTGTCACTGCAAATTAAGTGACAGTAATGAATGGTGAGAAATGTGACGGGGCCACACCCCTATGTGAACAGTAACAAAGCCTGCTGGCCTTCCTTCATGCTTCCTTCCACCAAGACAATGGCAGAGAAGCAGAACTGTCCCTGGGAGACGGAAACTACCTTCCACACAGTCGGGACTGAAAAGATGATTTTGCTTCCATGAAGCACAAGAAGCCCTCCACTCTGCACACGTGATTGCATGGGACTATAGCAAGGAAAAAACAGACTCAAAGAGAATCCTGCCCTCCATTCTCAGATGGCACGCCTCGCTCACATCCTTCCGAGTCCCCCAGCCCAGGGCTCTTGACCATTAGAAACTCACCACAGCACCATCAGCACATGTGAGCCCCTGCAGCAGGAGAATTCACCACGCAAGAAACAGAAGCGGCGTGCGCGCGAGGGAGCAAGGGCCACCTGCCCAGCGCTCATCAAATTCACACCAGCCCACGCCAGGGCCAGACCTGGGTCACGTGCAGAGCACAAAGCCCAGCACCAAGTAAGAAGTTGCCAGATAGGGCTCCCAAGAAAACTCCTTAAATAAGATATTAGCGCCTTTAACTCTCCTCTGCTCTCCTCTACTTCTGCCCTAGAACGTAGATGTGACTGGATCTTTCGCAGCCCCGTAGACCAACCTGAGGATGGAAGCCTGAGCTGTGGACAAAGCAGACCAGGACAGGCTGCCCCTCAGCTCCAGATAGCCCACATCAGAACCTGTCCTATGAAGCACATGCTACCTTGTGTAAGCCACCAGGGCCAAACCTTTGTTTCCTAGCATCCAAGCACAACTCCTAAACTGTAAACCCAGTATCTCTATTTCTGTCATGGTCACCATGTTCTTCTGCACACCGTGCTTTAAGGAATCCCAGAGATTCCTCTCAAGTACCCATCTCTCATGGTTCAGATATGAGGTGTCTCCCAATATCATAAGTGAGACAATGCAAGAAGGTTCAGCAGTGAAAAGATCCACTTACATGGATGGTGGTGACTACAGGCAAGTAGGGTATGGCTGGGGATGTGGTGTCCTACTGAGCAGAGCTCTCCCTCTGTCCTTCCTGCTTGCCACATGCTGCTTCCCTCTGCCAAACCCTTCCGCAAGGACTTTCTGCCTCACCTTGCGCCCAGAGCAATGCAGCTAGCCAACTGCAGGCTGAACCTCTGAAACCGTGAGCTCAAATAAATGTCCTCCTCTAAGTTATTGTCAAGTCTTTTGGTCACAGTGACAGAAAAGCTAACAAACACCATCCAAAGACTGCCATGGACTGAGGAGACAGGCAGGAGAGCAAGTGAGCACTAGCTTCCTCTCTCATGCCTTCCTCCCTTCACAAATCCAATACTGAAGATCCTGACAGTTGATTTAAAATAAAAAGGGTTATGTACACAAAAGACTTGAAAGCAGGATCTAAGGAGACGCTTGTATACCCACATTCGTAGCAGCACTGTAGCCAAAAGGACAAAGCAGCCCTAGGGATAAGTTTCAGGAGGCAAATGGTGCGCATGTGCACACACCGCGAAGTGCTGTTCAGCCCTGAAGAAGTCGCACCCATGGAGGTAGCTCAAGGACAGTATGCTGGCTTCTCCCACCACACCAAGCCTCCACATCACAGTTCACATGGCCCTCATTGCCCAGAGACTTCCTTGCATACATGGTGCTGGGATTTGAACTCGAGTACTTGCTCATGCCAGGCAAGCATCGTAACCACTGAGGCACTGCTCCAGCCCCTCCACATCACAGTTCAAAGAACACCTTTTATTTTTTTTTCCTTAAGATAAGGAAAGAGTAAGGAGGAGGGAGAATCAATTTTATTTATTCATCTGAATCTTTGTTTTTCCGACACTTAGCTGTGTACATGGTGCTGGAATTTGAACCTGGGTCCCCACGCAAGCCAGGCAAGTGCTCCAACCACTAAGCCACCACTCCAGCCACCAAAGAAGACCTGTTAAAAGAAAATAGCCAAGACTACCACCAACAGCCTTCCTTTGTCCAATCCATCCTTTAGGTTCAACCGACCAGATGTGTTAACTGCTGGAACATAGCTGATGGATATTTATTTCATGAGATTTGTGTCAGACTGATGTGGAGAAAACAAATAAAATCAAAATCTACAGTATGGGAAATAAATATGAAAAACATTTCTGGGTCATCGACATAGCCAAAGGCAGCATATATTAAAAGCAGAGAGAGAGAGAAGTTTTAAATCATATATATTCTTGCCCCTCTAGGCAGAAACAAGTCTTCAGAAACAGAAAATTGTACTTTTCCAATAACCCTAAATTGTTATTTATTTCTGAATCCTCACCTGTTACTGTTCAGTTCCCCAAGGTTTCTACACACTGCCAAAGAGAACTGTGATTATAAGTCTGAATTTATACTCCAAACACACACTAGACACACAGATCAAATCTACAACCTATGTTTTTCCTCCATCTTTTACTGTGTTTAAGTTTTCTGTTCAAAACACTGATTAATTTTCCTTTCAATAAAAAAGCATGGAGTGCAAATCCTTTTTACCCAGAGGTCTTTCCATTTCTTTCCTCGGTGTTATTTTGAGCCTTGCTACTGAATTGGAAAGCCAGAGCCCTGAAGAATATCCCACGGTTATGCAGGTGAAAATATGTAATATGGGAAGGTGACCAGGAAAAGGCAGGCAGCGACCGTCATCCCTACTACAAAGCCTGACAAAGCCAGCAGCCTGGCAGCTCCCACACATGCCAGAAACGCACCTCCAATGTGAGCACGGATTGCTGTGGCTTCCTAACCAAAAATTAAGTTCAGGAGGCCCGGGTGACAGGCGTGTGCACAGCACACAAAAAACATGAGCACTGCAGGATGCTCGGTGCCAGCCCGGGCCTGCGACCTCTGGCGACTCTGATGCAGGTCAGTGAGGAGGAACCCCACGGTTTATGTCTATCTTCCCTACGCTCATTAAACAGCAGAGAAGACCAGAGAAGAAGGAAGGAAACAGAGCAAGTAGAATTCCAATCGTCTGTAAAAATCATCTGACAGGGTAAACAATTCAAAAGAAAAAGTTAAAAAACAAACAAACAAAAAAAAATAGCAGGGGAAAGATTCCAAAAGAAAAAGATGAAGCCAAACAGGAGAGAGAGGGGTGGAAAGGAGGAATCAGGGAGAAAGACACACACACCAAGAGACAGAGGCAGAGAGAAGGGGGAAGGAACGGGTGCCACAGGCCAGGTGGGAACAGAGCACAGACAGCAGCTTCACCAGCACCCAGCACCCGACACTCAGCACTAAGGTGCTCCACAGAGGACAAAGTCCGTGACTACAGTCCCGGGTGTGAACAGCACAATGCAGAGAGGGAAGGAACAAACTCCCCATCTAGAAGACCATAAGCCTTTGGGTTGAGCCAAGGGAAATCTAAGCTGTAAGTATCAAGATGTTCTGAGACATAAAACTAGATAGAAACACTCGTTTAAAACAAACTCAATCCAAAACATCACCGAAAGGATAAGCAGCAGCAACTAAACAAATGACTTGAACGTCATCAAAATTAAGATGTGTGCTTCAAGGATGTCACCAAGAAAGAGAAAAGACAACCCACAAGGTGGGAGAAAATGTGTGCAAATCATCCATCTGGCAAGGATCTAGTACCCAGAATATTCAAAGAACTCCTACAACTCAGCCAGGAAAAAAGACAAACACTGAACTGGACAAGGGGCACAGGATCTGAAAAGGCCGCTCTGTAAAAGACTCACAAACAGCCCAGGCGCACAAGGAGAGACGCCACATCTTCAGCTGCCACATCACGTAACAACAGCCCTGAAAGTGATCAGAGCACTGTGCCGTCCACGAGGAGGCCTGGAGTACAAGGCAGATCATGGCAAATGCTGATGAGCAAGCGCAGCATCAGTGGGGACCTCCCTCAGTGCTGGTGCAGGTGAGGCACTTCTGAAACCACTCCAGCAGCTCCTCTTGACCCAGCAGTTCTGCTCCTAGGTGCACAGTGAAAAGAAAGACAAGGTACATCCACTCCTCTTGCAATGTCCACAGCAAAGGTATCCATGATAGCCACGGAGGGGAACAACCCAAACGTCTGTCAGCCAACACAACAGCACACAGAACATGCTACGTCCTTACAGCGGAGTAAGCAATGGCATTCTGATACGTGCTACAATCCAAGCACCCACCGGCTGCTGGACAAACCCTGAAAACATGCTAAGCGAAAGAAACCAGCCACAGAAGGCCACATTATACGATTCCAATCACAGGAAAGAGCATCCAAGAGACAAAGGAGAATGGTGTGCACCAGGGGTGGGGGAAGTGGGGTGGATAGTGACTGCTAACAGGAATGGTTTCTTCTTGGACAGATGAAAACATCTGAAGATGGATAACGGCAATGGACGTTCAGTTCTGTGAACATGCTGAAAAACCACTAAATCACCTGCTCTGTTGAGGGGCTTACACAGTACGTGGATTGTATCTTAATAAAGTTGCTTCTTTAGTGATCACCAGCCTTTGAAGTACTTTCAGATAACAGCGTGAAGGCTTCATCCTCAAAGTACGAGCTGTCAGAGAGTCTAACCTAGACCCACTGCTGGAAACATCAACAGACGCAGCACAAAAGGGAGGACAAGTCGCAACTCTTCCTAAGAAGACTGGGAACCCATTAAAAGAGGGCCTGCTCCTCAGCTGATGCCAAGATCTCAAACGACCCACAGGAGAAAGCCCTGAAAACACATGCGCCAAGGACATGAGCTGGTAATGCTGCCAACAGGATCAGCTCATAAGAGAAAGCATCACCTCTCCACGGCGACTCAAGAGACACAAGCACAAACAGCTACTTAGTTCAAAGGGTGGCCCATCCACCAACGCTGGAGAGGACGGCCAACAGGGCCAGCCTGCTGGGGACACTGTGAAACCAACCCAGTCCCAGGGAACACTATGGAAACCCCCAACAAAAGTCAGGAAACCTTAGCACTTCATCTGGTGGCTCTGCTTGTGGGACCACATTCCCCAGACACAGAAATGTGGGGATGTCTGCACACAGGGAACGCCCCACAGCACTGCAGTCACACGACAGCACGCAGGAGACCAACTAGCACAACCTGGTCTGAACATGATACAGGTGTAACTGAGCCCTGAAGATAGGAAAGGCTGATGAGTGAGTTTGGGGAAGGCAGGCACAGAACTGCAGAGGTGGACTGTGTTTTAAGATGATGTCAGCACAGGGAAAGGGCTTTTGAAGGAAGCTGCTTCCTCGCTCTTCTCTCACAAGCTGGTAAAGGGTGCTAGAAAAGGACTCGGCGTTGGGACCACTTGAGTGAACGTCACACCCTATTTCAGCAATCTCTGCCTCAGTTTCCTCACCAGCCACTTTAATCTTTACATTACTTGTTACAAGGAAAATCACTCTTTCTTTCTCATTTCCTTTTAGTTTAAATTAAATGTTTAACAGATACACAAAAACCTGTATTGTACATATAAATGTAATGGGGTACACAGGCCCTCGGTGTATAAGAGAATTAGTTTGGTTTCTTTTTTCATCTGGCTTTCATTTCTCCTACATGGTACTGGGGTCTGAACCCAGGTCCTCACGCATGCCAGGCAAGCACCCTCCCACTGAGCCACGGCTGTAGCCCTCTTGAGCTGTGTGAAGTGCAGTTATCATCTACAGTCAGCCTACAGTACAGGGCCCACCACAACTTCCTGCTCCTGCCTCACTGTGCTGTAGACCCATTCCTCAACCTCTCCCTCCCTCCCTGCTCTTCTCCCAGTGCCACCATCCTACTCTCGACTTTGGTGAGGTCCCTTTTTTGGATTCCATGTGAGTGAGATCATGCAGTTCTAGACTATGTCTGGCTTCTGTCCCTTAGCATGACCAACTTTGGTTCCATCCATGCTGTCCTCTTCCTTCTCGTGGCTAGATGACATCCTGTCACGTACCTACACCACACTCCTTCATCCACTCACCCAGCTGTTTCCATTTCTGGCTAGTGTCAACAGTACTGCAACAAACACAGGGTGCAGATGTGTGGTGTCCCTTCAACCTCCTGACTTCCCTTTTCTCTGCATATATGCCCAGGAATGGGAGTGCTGGATCACATGGAGTTCTAACTTTCCTTTCCTGAGGGACCTCCGTCCTGCTTCCTGTAATGGACTCCTGTTTACGCTCCCACCAATAGTATGCAAGGGTTCCCTCTTTCCCACTCTTACCACCACTTGCTTTCTTTGCACTTTTTGATCGTAGCATTCTTACGGCCAGGGGAGATATCTCAACGTGGTTTTAAAATCTGCATTTGATGATCATTGATAATAACATTTTATAGCAATTGGTAATCTGCAGTCCTCTTTTGAGAAATATCTTCGTAGCGTATTGCCCATTTTTAATCAGTTTTTGTTTTTGCTTGTTTTGGTTTTGTGCCTACGTTCTAGACAATGACTGTGGCAGATGCACAGTTGTGGACATTTTCTCCCATCTTTGCGCCATCTGACTTTGCTCATTGTTCCTTTGCCTGCAGAAGTTTTTTAGTTCGACAAAATCCCCTTTGTCTACCTTTGCTTCTGTCTCCCGTGCAGGGGCTCCTGTCCATCCCAGCACCCAATGCAGTGTCCTGAAGCTTCGCCCCTGCTTTCATCTTCCAGACTTAAGTCCTTAATAATCTGTTTGGGGTTGATTTTGTAATTGGTGACAAACAGGGATCTGACTTCATTCTTCTGCGTGTGGACATCCAGGTTCCCCAGCGGCACTTGCTGAGATGCCGCCCCTATCCCAGTGTTCTCAGCACTGCGTAACAGCAGTTGGCTGCAGATGCCTGGGTTCGCTTCCGGGCTCTCTGCTCTGCTCCAGTGCCCAGGTTCTGTTCTTAGCCAACACCACTGCGTTGTTTTGAACACTATGCTGTGCAGTGTATTTTGAAGTCAGGTAATAAACACCACCTGCTTTGTTATTTCTACTCAATATGAATGGCTATTCAAGGATTTTTTTTGTGGTTTCATATCAATCTTAGGATTTGTTTCTAGTTCTGTAAAGAACGTCATTGGTATTTTCATACGGATTACAGTGAAACTGTAGACTGCTTTCGTAGTATGAACATTTTAACAATGACTCATCCATGAACAGGCAATGTTTTTCCATTTTCTATGTGTGTTCTCTTCAAGTTTCTTCATTGCTATTTAATTTTCATCACAGAGACCTTTTGCTGAACTCTTACTCTTAAAAGCTATGACTTTTTCACAGCCAAGTCATCGAGACGATAGAGTAGTATTCTCATTTTGGACTTTGATTTATGTATTTTTTCCCCAACCTAACGCAAATAAAAATGTTCAGGGCACAGGGCCTGGAGTGGTGGCTCGGCGGTTACAGCACCTGCCCGACATACGCAAGAACACAGGTTCAAACCCCAGCACCCACCTACACAACTAAATGTCAGAGCAACAAAAGCTACGTGAAAAACTCAATAAAAATTGATTCTGTCTTTCTCTCTCACTGTCCTTCTCTCTTTTAAAAAAAAAAAATGTTCAGGGCATTTGAAAGCTACCAATTGCTCATTAGTTTAATAACAAATGCTAGTGGCTAGAGCAGTGGTTCAGCAGTTACAGTGCTTGCCTGTCATGCGCAAGGACCCAGGTTAGAACCCAGCACCACATACACAACTAAATATCAGGGAAACAAACAAAGGCTGGATGAAAAAATAAAATTGATTCTCTATCTCTCTCTCTCCAACTCTTTTACTGAAACTTTCCACTTTACAGCTTGGTTCGGCCTGTCTCTAGGTACATTGGCATTTCTACTGCTATTGCATAAACTCTTCCCGGGTTCCGGTAAAGCTGAAGGACCCATTTGCAGAAGGATCCAGTCTCTACGGGCTGTCACTCAAAGTAGCAATCCCACTACTGTGTTTACAAAGGAGTCTTTCCTCACTACTGCTGAGCACTCTGCAAATAGGTTTCTAGTGAACATTATTTTGTTGGAAAATAAAAACTATTATTTTTTTGCAACTGAGAACTTATTGCTTGACACTGTGCCGGAACAGAAAGGCAAAAACAATGTTTTTCAAATTTTAAGAACCGGCTAAAGACCAAAGACCAG
This sequence comes from Aplodontia rufa, assembly GCA_004027875.1. NCBI lineage: Eukaryota > Metazoa > Chordata > Mammalia > Rodentia > Aplodontiidae > Aplodontia > Aplodontia rufa. Next base: position 1,952 of record PVKS010000660.1, on the reverse strand, counting down.
TTTAAAAAGCCATCTTTCCAGATACTGTGCTAACAAATTTCGACAACAAATTTGTTTTAAGTTGTCTTTGGGTACGCGTGTATGCATGTATGTGTGTATTCATTCATGCATTCATGCACTCACTCATTCACCCACTCGCTCATTCGTTCATTGTACCATAGATCCAATCCAAGGGTGCTTTACCACTCAGCCACATCCCCAGACCGTTTTGTTTGTTCTTGTTGTTTTCTGAGTCAGGCTCTAACTAAGTTGCTGAGGCTGGCCTTAAACTTGCAATCCTCCTATCTCAGCATCCCCAGTTTCTGGGATTACAGGCGTACGCCACCATGCCTGATGCACTTTTTTTTTAAACATGGAAATCCTAGGACAAAAATATAAAAGCTATGCCCTGGAGGCCAAAGTTGGGCTAAGCCCAGTTTTTGTAGACAAAGTTTTATTGGCACACAACCATACTAATTCATTTACCATAATGCCTATGACCACTACAACAACAGAGTTGAGTAGTTATCTGGCTAAAAAGGTCAAAATTAGTTACTATCTATCCCTTTACAGACAAAGTTAGCTGAACTCTGTCCTAGGAAGAACAGAAGTGATTCATTTGAATTATCAATGGGTCCAACCAAGCCAGTGTAAACCACAGCAGAGCTTCCTGAGGTGTCAAGTGAGGGAACAGATCACCAGTGCAGACGGGCAGCAGATGACCTCTGAGGCAGCACAGGTCACTGTTCTGGGTTTGGCTGCGAACATTTCCCCGTGGAGATGGTATGTCCACCCCTCTCCTTCAAATACTAGGTAAATCCCCTTGGTCAAAACAAAAAAAAAAAAAAAAATCTCTGAAGGGGACTGGAGCGGTGGCTCGGTGGTTACGGTACTTGCCTGGCATGCGTGAGGATGTGGGTTTGAACCCCAGCACCACGTACACAATGAAGTTTTGGAGCAATAAAAATCACATGAAAAACTAAATAAAGTTGATTCTCTTTCTTTCTCTCTCTTTAAAAAAAAATCTCTGAAGAACACATTTCAAAGGTCATATGAAGACCTAAAAAGATGGAAATTTTTAAGGATTTTAAAAATGTTATAAAGAATATTTATTTCAGGCCCTCTAATGTGGTTCACTGCAGGGAGTAACCAAAGCACCTGTGTACTGAACTAAGTCGCTCTGGATCCAACCGGACACCCGGCTCGAGGGGAGCAAACTCTCTTTCTAGGTTTCACTGTACACACAGCCTGGGCACAGGTTAGACCTGACTGTAGCTGTCCTCGCCACTTCCATCTTTTATCCCTGCATGTGTACACGCATATCAGGCACTGTGCTGGCACTTTGAGTGTGGGGCCAATGACACAAACAGAGCCCTGCCTCCGTGGGGCTCACAGACCAGCAGAGACTGAAACCAAGCCAACAACAAATAGACACACCAACTCCCTTTTATAGCTCGAGCTGCAGAGAACAACAGGGTGCTGAAAAGGGCCTCAGGGGCTGCGTTAGGGCCTAGCTGGGCAGGGGGCAGTCCATGCTCAGCCCTCAGGAAGGAGGAGAAGCTAGCCCAGGGGGCCTGCAGGAGTGGCAAGAGGAAGTGCTCTAGAGCTGGAGGAGCTGGAGGCTCCCTGGTGTGGTCCCATGCGGTGAGTGGGACCTCAGGCAGATCTGCTCCTGGCTTTCTCACATGGACAAAGGAGAAAGTGCCTTTGGCTTGTCCCATTCCTAAGGTGGGAAGGGAACTGAAATGAGGCAACCCAGCAAGAGAAGGGTGGGCACAGGAAGGTAACAGGCCCAAGGCCAGGCTGGCAAGATGGGCGGGGGCCAAGCCAGGCAGAGGCTTGTAAGCCCAGGTAAGGAACTCAGATTTATTTTAACTATAATGGGAGTAACTGAAGAATTTTAAGCAGGGAAGAATCATGCATATTTGCATTGAAAAAACAAATCCTCCATGTCATAGAGAATGGGGGGGGGG